>JALBZZ010000378.1:0-29525 GCA_038051095.1 Globisporangium irregulare
CAAGAAGCTCGTGCGAGAGCGCAACTGCAAGAGCGCCGCTCGAGTGTTTGTGGCGGCGGTCGCAGTGGCGCTCAACGTGCCCTTCGCAGACGCAATGCTGTAATGAACAGAGCACTGTCGAGTTGTGCTATATTCGTATGTTCAGCTTCTGAATTAGTTGAAATCTTTTAAAAGTAGTTTTTTTAGTATCAAACAGCAGTGCGAAAGCAAAACACCATTATCAAATAATAAAAAGGATATGTCCGCGAATAGTCCTCTCGTAGTTTTCCTTTTTTTGTCAATCACGAAAAGCTGGAAGATCTTGCAGAGTCGCAATGTCTGAAAACCAAATGCCTGCATTCTGGATTCCGCACTGCTCTGCCTGAACCATCAGTGCGCTGTGAGCCATGGCGCCGCCACTGCTACTGCTGCTGCTTGTGTTACTACTGCTGGTTGTGGTGCTGAATGGCGTGGCTGTGCGTGCGCAGTCCCCGGCATCTCCACTGCGCGTCGTCGTGCCCGATCTCGCGGGCATGCTCTACCCAATGCAATCGCAACAGCCGCAGTCCCAGTACGTGGACTTTGGATCGTCACGCGATGCCAATCTGTTTCCGTCACTTAATGATGTGAACGCAGACGACGCCGGGTTCACGGGCGTCGCGACAGCTGGTTCAAACGCGCCGTGTGACGCGGCAAAGTTCTGCGTGGATCTGGTGTTCACGTCCGACTTTGAAGCCGATCCATTCCTGCTGGCACGGTACGAGTCAAAGCTGCCAGTAAACTCGTCGCTTTTGGATGAAGAGATGCTGGCGAATACGAGTACTATGATCCAGCCGGTGATCACAGGCAACTATCGTAGTAATAACACTAGTGATGATGACTATCAAGCCGCTCAAATGCAGACGTGGTGGCGCTTCTCGACCAACGCGAGCGACGTCAACAGCCGGCTGCTGAGCATCGACATGTTGCTTCGCTTCAAGCAACTGAGTCAGTTCCGGTCCAAGAAAGATGAGCTCTTGATTCACTTTGTCGCGACGCGCACGAACGAGTTGTCGGCAACCACTGCGATCGAATGCTTCACTTTGTACGGCAATGCACGCGTGACGCACGAGACCTCGCGCGTGGACTCCAAGCGTCTGCAGATTGCGTTCAAGATCGAACGAGACAGCTCCAAGCGTGATGTGCTGGTTCAAGACGCGTATCCGATGTTAGTATCCTCCGATGACGCGAATGCAAATGTGACGACAGGCTACTGGATATACACGCAACAACAGTGCATGACCTACGCGATGTCTCTCTACAATTGCACTTCGATAGAGGATTTTGGGACCGGTCTCTGCAACTACGACACGACCAGCGTCCCTTTCGTGAAGTGCATGCGGGAGAACTACCAGCAAACGAGTGCGTGGTTTAAAAGCCAGATTGAGACGCAGTCAGTCGGCACAGAGATCCCGATTGAGAGCATGCTCTCAAACTGCTTTGATCAGGCGATTACGGAGACAGAAAATAATGATTCGAGCTCGTGGGTGGGCAGCATCTGGGCGATGAGCGGATTGGCCGCATTCAATTGCCCAGTTGGTCCGTTCAAGAGCATGTTCGGGGATGAACAACACCCTGGCAAGATGCTCGTGCTGACCAACACGACCGAGTACGTCCACAACGTGCGGATCCCCAAATATTCGTTTTCAGGGTTCTTCCAGGTCACTTTCAGCTTATCTGTCAGCGCCACCAATTCGTCTTCAACGGGAGCTGCCGGCAACTCGGTGGTGCTTGTGACGAGTGTGCTGACGGAGAACTCAACCGAAAGCGAAATTGTCGCAGCGATTCACACAGCATTTCCGATGGAGGGGTTGGTCATCCTCGTAGAGAAATCGTTCAATGACGATGAATGGAAGCTGAACGTCGACTTCTTCAACGTGCTGTTCCCGAACTTTGAATCACGATTCATCCTGGATTCATCCGCAACGACAACAGTCGCCGAGACGCATGCGATGAAGAGCTTCTCGACCTTCCAAGTTGCTGCGTTTGACTCCACCAAGTTTTTTTATGCTGACAACGCGTGCCAGCTGTGCGCGGACAAGCTTGACCAGTGTCGGCAGAGTGACCAGTGTCGTGAACGGGTACTGCCGTGTCTGACCCGCCGGTTCACAGACATGGTCACTACGCAGCAATCACAAATGACTTATGTCCCAACAACAGGGAAAAACAGACTTGATGTCCTTGCAGTATTTACCGAGTGCACAACTGGCGTACCAATGGCGACGTGGGACTCAGTACGCCGAGCATTTCTCTGCTTTGCACAGCGAGGGTGCAATGCTGGTACAAGTCCAGTCACCAATGCACCAACACGTATCAAGATTGGAAACGGCACTCAAGTGTTTGTGATAAAACAAGATGCTGGTGCGGACACAGTGACTCTGAACTTCAGTCGCGCGAGCGCCGACGGATCGCTGCAAAGCTACCGTTTCCAGTCGTCAATTTCTAGCTTGCCGCTGTTTATTCGCGCGTTCCTGCTGGAGAGCGGTGGTGACGTGGTTCAGAGTAGTCGAGTGAACCCGCTTGACTCGTCAAAAGTTGAGATCACGCTCGAATACTTCAATTTGCTCGGCGCGCTCCCAAAAATTGGAGCTGCGAGTGGTATTTCCTGGACCCAGAATGCTCCGGTCAAGGTGTATTTCGAGTATACCAGTGACGATGACGAAGGAGGAAGTGGTCGTCCGTCGCTCACAGCCTTGCTGGAGTTGCTGGGACTGAAAGCTGAGCCTCTGAGCTCCGTCGGCGCGCAATCTAACCACTCATGGGTGCTCGCTCCTGAGTGCGTGAGCTGCAGTGTGAGGCTCTTTGCGTGCGCCTCAGAAAATGTGAAGAACCGAACGTGCCATTACGACTCGATGGCGAGTCCGTTTGGACGTTGTCTCCGTGAGCAGCTGCCATCGTCAGTTTATGCGGAGCTTCTGGGTACTAGTCGCTACAGTACCAGTAGCTCATACAACAACACCAGTAGCTACAACAACAATAGCACCAGTGCCGGCAGCTCCAGCAACACCTCGCTCGAAAGTGTTCAGAGTAGCAGCAGCAGCATCTTTATGATCAGAAGCGAGATTTCAAACTGTGCTCGACAAATCGGGATTGCGCTGTCAAGCGATCCAGCAACAAATAATAGGACAGCGTCGACCGTAGATATCAATGCTGCACTCGGCTGCTTTGCAATGACCAAGTGCCCATTTGGGCCGCTGGATATTGTTGAGAACAATCCAGTTGTGCTCCTCGACACGTCTTCGTACATCCACGTGCTGCGAATCCACGCGAGAAAGTTCCAGATCACGCTCGAGTTCAAATTCGCAGATGACGTTGCTGCGTTTGCACAAGTGCCACTTGATGACTCGGTATCTCGAGTCGATGTGCTTAGACTCCTGACCAGCAAGCTGACTCCATCTGGAGTGATTCCCAGCGTCAGTACTTTTGAAAGCAAAGCTGGCGGTGCCGAGTGGACGATTGACATTCGGTACGACAGTGTCGTGCTTCCGGGGTTCTCGGTCACGATTGCTTCGAATTCCGTGCCTGCAAAGTCCGCGATCGAGCAGATCCTGATGAAATCGTCGCCGAGATTGATCACTGCACTTCGCAACCCGTTCAAGATGTTCAAGCAGCTGGATGGGAGGACATCAACCTTTAGGAATGCGACAAACACCACGAATGGCGTGAATGGCGTGACCGCCAGTGATGTCGGGTTTGCTGGCTATTTCCCCTGTCCAGATTGCCCGGATTCGCTCCTGGAAGCATGCCGAAAGTCGCACTATTGCCACTTGACTGTGCTTCCGTGCTTGGTTCAGCGACTTGAAGCGACAAGTCCCGCTGTGTGGGGGATCTCCAATGAGCTTGATGTGACGGACTGGATCCTAAGCTGTGCGGCAACCCCAAGCGGTATAGCCTTCTACAACTGGTGGGCACCTTTGCAGCGATTCATGGCGTGCTATGCGCGTGCTCAGTGCAAGGTTTCGCGTTCTTGGATATATTTATCGGATGAAGCTGGCGTCCCTGAGATCAGTCCGACTACGTTAAAGTTGCAGCAAGGAGAAGAGATGCTGCTTGTCCCCATTGACGCGGCGACGGGAACTTTCTCGCTTGATGTGCTCGCTCCCGCGAAAGGAACCAATTTCCTGCCTCAAAACACCTTTACTTTCAACGGCAACAGCTCAACGCTTGAAGCGCTGCTGATATACATTACCATGGACACGGCGGGTAGCGTCATTGTGACACCCGGTGAACCAAACAGCGACGGGCTAGTGTTAGTGAAAATCGTGTACGGAGACGACTACCTCGGCATGCTTCCGCAGATTTCCCCGCACAATGGCGGATTCAGCTATGGTGCCAGGCAGCCGCGATTGGTGCTCACCTCGCCGTCGGTTTCCTCCCAATTTCCTTTGGACTGGAGTGGGCTTCTCGAAGCCCTGAGGAGCAGCAGCTCGCAGCCAACCTCTGGACCAGGCTGCTTCGAGTGTGAACAGCAATTCTTGAGAGTTTGCCACAACTCCATCGTGTGCAGCCAGCAGATCCTCCCGAGCCTTCAAACCAACGTCCTCGGCAATAGCATGGGTACTGTCGATTACGACATGCTCCGAGCAGTTCGAGACACTTTTCCTGGGATACTTGCAGCCTCGTACCCGCTGAGCGAATGGAAGCCCATTCAAGATTTTCTGGTTTGTTTCGACCAGGCGCAATGTCAAACCAATGGCGCGACGATAACGGCGACGACAGCCAACAGCTACATGCGTCTTCGACGAGGCCGGATCCGCTTTTTGCTTCCATCACCGACCGACGCGTTCTCGGCAACCCTCACTGTGCCCGTTGGTTTTGGCAATGTTTATAGTCGAGAATTCGAAGGCTCGCTGGAGGACCTCCGAGTGATGCTCGAGTCACTGACTGGAAGCAACGCCAGTGTGAGCGTTCAGACTTGGCATCCTGAGTCTTTCCCAGCTAATCTCTACCAAATCCAGGTCACGTACGACGAATTCTACGGTACAATCCCGAGCCTCAGCGTGACATCGTCACCATCAGTCAGCTCCCAAACTAGAAGTGTGTGGCGCTGGCAGCCGCAGCTAGTTCTGTTCTCGTCAAGTGACCAGACACCGTCAGCGGATGGGCTCTCCAGCGCATTTGCTCGGTACAGCTCACGCCTAGAATGTAACACCATCTGCAGTGATCACCTCAACATTTGCATCAAGGGCGATTCGAGAGAGTCGCTTGTTTGCCGCGAAGTCATTCTGCCGTGCCTGAATGATCTCCTCGCAAGTGGGATCAGTCCACAGACCACTCCGACCGATTTCTCCACTGGGCTGCGGTTCTGCACCGAAAAAAATATTCTCGCAGGTGCAACGCCAATGGCCGACTTCTTCATGTGCTACGAGCAGAGCAAGTGTCCGCTCAACTTCCAGGACGGCAACTCTGTGCCCACGTACCTGCAGATCTCGGACGGCATTGAGATTATCCGATTCCCAAACGACCCAGTCACGCTTACAATTTACCTGCCGTCCGATTCGAGTCCGGTACAGTACGCGTTTGTGGACGAGTTTGAGTTCTCAAGCGACGTAGTCGCTCTGCAGAACTACTTGCAGAACGAAGTCTTGGAGCTGCGGGCGATTGTTCAGGTGCAGGTTACGCTGGTGAACTCGGACTACACTGAACTCCAGATCACGTACAAGAAATACTTGGGCGATCTCCCATCCATCACTGGGCTGAATGTGGTGCCGATTACTCGCGTTCTCCCTCGGGCGCTCACGGTGTCAGGGTCTACGACCGCGGTTCAGCGCTGGGACCTATTCAAGTCTCGTCTGCAAGATCAAGTATACAAGGTTAATCTTCAGCGCAGCTTCTGTAGTGCGTGTGCGGGGATCCATCTCACCGGTTGTTCCGAGTGCAGTTCGATCCTGACCTGCCTCGCGCAGAAGCTTCACTCTCCAGTTTCAAGCGAAGTGGTGGCGACCAGTGCGAGCTCCACGGGGACGAACTTTACAGCTGCGTTTCGATCGTGCGTATCCGATTCAGGATATACTGCGGGACACTGGCGCGGACTTGGCGACTTTTTCGGCTGTTTGATGACAAATGGGTGCCAAGTTGGCAGTGAATCTCTTGGATCAAGTGCTGCGAATGCCTCGTACGTGGTCGCTCAGAATGGATTCGCCACGTTTGAGGTTGAAAACGACTTGCTCCCTCTGCCTCTCATGATCTCCGCTCCTCCAGAGCTACTTGGTGCTGTTGTTAGCTCCACGCTCGACCCAACCGATGGCTTTGCGCAGTTTTCATGGGATCTGAACAACTTGCTCGTCTCCGCAAACGCGGGCTACAACCTCGTCGCAGTTGCCGACGGTCAGTTGTGGCGGGATTCTGTCTTCACTCGGAACTTCTCAGTCGCATACAGCAACTACTACGGATTGCTTCCAGTGCTGGGCGGCTCGGGCCTAACTGTGTTGACGAACCAGTCTGCGAGTTTTTCCTTCCAGTCGCTCAATGGAGTCGCGCAATGGGACCACTTCCTTGGAATGGTTGCCTCCTACCTTGTCGTCACTCCTCCGCCAGCAGAGACACCCCCACCACCAGTAAGTACTCCTGCTCCACCACCAGTAAGTACTCCTGCTCCACCTCCAGCATCAACACCAACGAGAGTGCTAGCCAACACGTGCGCGCAGTGTGGCGCTGATCTCTTCGATTGCGATTTGTCGGCAATCGCCGACGGAAGCTGCAGCTACGCTACTGCGACAAGTCTATTTATGCAATGTCTCGCGAGCGACTTGGATGCTGCGGCGTATCAGTACCTGATCTCCCAGGGTTTCGGATCAGCAGAGCTCGATATCAAGAACCAGCTCTCGACGTGCTACGCAAGCATTCAGTCAGCTGACGAAAGCGCCGCAGCATCAGTGTTCACGGGCGACCTCTGGTACGCGGCTTCCAATGGACTAGCGTGCTTTGACTCGAACGGATGTCCGCTGGGACCGCTGGATGCATCCACCACGAGTGACTATATGGTGCACCTCGAGAGCACCATGAGCACGCGCGTGTTCACGATCGACAGCGAGACGTTTAGCGCGACTTTCACGGCGACCTACGGCTTCCGTGTGCTCACGTCCAGCGAATTCACCCAGACGACCACGGACGAGGCCCTGGGGACGCTTATTATCGAGATCATGCCGAGTCACGCAGAAGTTGTGATCTCCATGAAGGTGACCTCCGACGGCCTGGGCTTTGAAGTCACGCTCGAGGTCTCGCAGCTGTACTTCCCTGACTTTGAAATCCAGATCGTTGTCGGCACAACCACCGTCACTGGCAGCGTCGAGGAAGCTTGGAACTCGAAATTGGTCATGAACCCAATTGACTCGGACACGATGACAGTCCTGCCCTAGGTATTCCTGCCCCACGTAGGTGTCAAGGTATCAAGGTATCAAGGTACCAAGATGTCCAGATAGCTAGGTATCTTGGTACCTCTCTCTACCTGTGTGTGTGTGTATCGTGTATGAATACAAACGTCTATGAGTATATGTGTTGCGTTGCTTTTGTTTTTCATGTGTGGTTTGGTAGGTAGTTTTATAGTCTTCATCTTCTCTCACTGACCCTGGTGTTGCTCTTGGTTTTTTGCTAGTGTGTCCAGCTGCTGTCGGTAGAACGCCTTGAGCTCGCCCACTTCAGACTGGAGCTCTTCGACCTGCTCCTCCTTCTCGCCAAAGAGCTCCAGCAACACGTGCTGGCGCTGCTTGAGCTCCTGCAACTCTTCTTGAGTCTGCTGGAAGCGCACTTCGTTTGTCTCTAACAGCGCGTTGCGCGTGCTCAGCCGCACGATTTCCTCGGTCAACTGGCTCTGCTTGGCTTCCAGCGCGCTCAGCTGCTGCTTGACGAGCCTGTTCTCGCCCTCTTTGAGGCGCAATCGCTGCTGCAGCTGGCTCATCCCCAGCACCGACGTGCTGCCCAATGGCGAGTCATCGACCGTTGTCTCCAACGTGTGCTTGAGGATCGACGCCTGAGTCTCGTTTGCGGACACAGAGGTGTTGCTGTCGTCGCTGTCAAAGCTCGCCTGACGACGATGGTGAGGATGAGAAAGGTTGCCACGTGAGCTGCCGTTACCGCTGATGCTACCATTCGAGCTCCCTGGTGCCTGCAAACTCGTCAAGGTCTTGAGTCGTCGCAGCTCTTTCTGATGCCACTCGAGATCATGACGCAGTTGTGCCTCTCGAGCTCGCACCTCTTCCAGCTCAGCTGCCTCACGCGCCACGATGTCTGTCTGTTGAGTCGTCGTACTATCTACTATCTTGTTCACACTGTTGCGCTCGCTGTTGAGACGCAATTGCAGCTGTTCCTTCGCGTGCGCCTCATTCTGACACTTAGCCTTCCATTCGTCTCGTTCGATCTGCACTGCTCCGAACTGTGCTTGTCGCTCGCGTTCATTTGTTAGAGCGCTCTCTGCTCTTTCGTTCGCTCTTGTCAACTCGGACACCCAACGTTTCGCCTCCTGCTCGAGCGCCTCAATGCGCGTCTGCAAAGTGTGAATCTGCTCATCTCGCGTCAGCTTGTCGTGCTCCAACTCGCGACGCAGCTCGCTGCTTTTGTGGATGCGCTGCAGCAGCGTTGCCTCGGTCGCCTTCCAGGTCTCTTGACGCGCGCGCTGATCGTCCTGGAGCGCGTTGATCTGCCGCAGTAGCGGCTGCGTAGCCTCCGAGACGCTCTGTCCCATCATGTCGACGCGACTCACAGCCCCCTGCCACTTCTTCTTGAGGTCCAGGATCTCGGCACGAGCCATTTCTTCGCGTCGACTCGACTCTTCCTCAAGATCCTGCAGACTCTGGTGTAGGAAGCGGATTGTTTGCTCCAGCTCCAACTTCTCGCTGGAGAGCGCCGCGTTCGAGTGACTCGCGTGCTTCATCTCAACTATTTTCTGCTCCATCTCTTCATTGCGCTGTGTGAGCTGCTCCACCTGCGCTTTCAGTTCCTGGATCTGCGTCTCGTAGGTCGCGACGTCCTGCTCCGCCTTGGAAAGCTGCTTTGTCGCGGTGTCCGCTGTGCTCTGGAGCTGTCGGATCTCCAGTTGAAATTTCTTGTTGTCGTCTTCGACAGCCTTGAGCTTGGCTGTCTGGTCCTGGAACTGGATCGCAATCGTGTCGTACTGCGCCTGCACTTTCAACCGCAGTTCTTCTTCCTCGTTCTTCTCCTTGCGCAGCACGCGCACGCGCTGCTCAAACTGTGCCTGCTTGATCGAGAGCGCCTGTCCTTCCTCCAGCAATCCCTTGAGCTTCTCGTCCTTCTCGCTCAGTGCGATGTGCATCGCCTGCAAGTCGCTGTCGCGCTGACCAGCGGCCATCCGATTGAGTTTGCTCACTTCAAGGCGCATAAGCTCCAGCTGCTCGGTCAGGAACCGCGCTCGCTCCACTGCTGTCACTTCCCGCTGGCACGTTTTGTCGAGTTCATCATGCAGTTCCTGGATAGTTGAGGACGTCACCATTAGTTGGGCTTCACGCGCCTTCAGATGCTGGCGCACGGAGGAGATCTCCTGCGCCAGCGCTGCGGCCTCCTCCGAGGTAAGCGTCGGTTGTGCAATACCATCGTTCTCTGAAGTAAGCGTTTCAGTTCGCGCTGGTTCAGTAGTAACATCGTCGTCGTCTTCTTCTCCAATTTCCACATGACCATTGTGTTCTGTTGAGAGTCCAGGCAGAGCTGCATCAGCTTGATCTTCGTAGCCACCGTCGTTTCTCTCTTCATTGGAAACGTTGTCTTTCGTGCCGTCTTCAGACATCGCATCGGTATTCGAAGTTGTTTCGTTAGGCGTCAACGCCTCGGTTTGCCCAACTTCATCGCGCGAGTCGAGCGCATCGACCGATTCTTCCGCATCAGGAACTGGTTTCTGCTCTTCCAACACCTTCTCCTCTTCGCCGTTGTCTTCGTCATTTGCAGCCATTTCTGTCGGAGGCTCGGGCGAAGTCTCGTCAAATAGAGATGGCTTGGGGGCTGCATCGTCACTTGTTGCAAGAGCGCTATCAGCTCCAGATTCGCCAAGCTCACTCGTTTTCTTCTTCTCCTCTTCTTCCAAGCTGTTAGCATAATCGTCAGCGCTGGGGAAGCTATCGCCGTGGTTCTCGCCTACTGCACTGACGCCACCAGCTATAGAGTTCGCCTCAGCAGCACCACGTACACGGATCTTGGATTCCGGAATGTGCTGCTTTGTTAGGAAGTCCACAGACGGGGGTCTCCGCTTTCCGTCTGCCGAGTACGGCGGCTGCTGCACGTGCTGCAGACCGACGCGGTTCACTCCCGACGCGCCGCTCCCCCACTGCGTCATCTTGATCACGTTGATGTCATCAACGGTCTTCAAAATTGGCGGCGGCAGCTGAGAGTTGGAACCCGTTGTCATTGATGAAGACGCCGCCGTGTCCGATTGTGCCACAGAGCCGCTGCTTCCAAACAGATCTGGACCAGATGACGGCGCACCGAGCGCCGCCACCGGCAGCAGCCCGCCATTAGAAGCCGATGCGCCTCCTGTTGCGCTGGCGGTGGTGACATGCGTCTTGGACGCGCTCTGCACGGCCTGGTCGAACTGCTTCTCCACGTCCTCCTTGAGCTTGGAGACCTGCTCGAGCCCCTGCGACACGATGGACGTCACGTTCAGCCGCGCGCTCCAGCCGCTCCACGACATGTTCGTGCGGCCGCTCTCACGCCACGCGCGTCTCCTTCGCTCGTGTATGTATATACGTGTATGTATGCAAGCGCAGCGTCAGCCCCAGCGCGTCGAGACCTGCGAACGAGGCGCACAGAGTGATACGGAGCGTGTGATCTTCTATCGCGTGCCACGTCAATTGCTCAAAGTGATAATGAGAGCAAGTAAGTGCGGCGATATCTAAAATAGGGCTCATCTGGCTGTTGTTAGTTTGGACATTAATAAGTTCGTAAGTGACAAAAATTGCGCTCCAATAGAAATGCATACAAAACGCCATACTATCCACTTTCGTCATTATGGACGGCATTTTGGCACAGATTCGTGAAATCCCCACTTTGCGACAAAATGCATTCCGATAGTGAAGAAAGTGAATAATATGGCGTTTTGTATATTTTGCCGTCAAAACGCATTTTGTCACAGATGTAAATAGAGCACGTCGATAGTGGATGTAGCGAGGTGGTTCCGCCAAGCTCAAAGTCGAATGAACCTCTCTGACACATTGAAGAGAGGCTCTACAACACGCGCGGAGAAAAGCATCTGGCTCAAGCAGGAGTTTGAGTCAATTGCTGATCGCCCCGACCTCTTTTCGACAAAGATACCTTTACATTACATCGCATTCGGACAACTCACTCGAAAATCCTTGTGCGTTGTCCTCCGAGTCTGTCTACTGCGGAGAAATCGCACGAGCTCACGTAGTGCAGCCTTCGGAAGGGTTCTCGTTGGACATAGGTGACTGTTATAGTTGCGGTTTGTTCAAATGCACCCTTTTGTCCTGAAGAAAAAATGTCATCACCAACCTAGCGTTTATTTAGAGCCCAGAAATTAGTCGTTTGAGAGGAACAGCGCTGCATTGTGCACAGTCATGAGCCCCGCTGCTTGGTCCGTCGGCAGGTACATGTACGCGATGGGGTCCTGAAGCGTTGCAAAGTGCAGATGAGACTTGAAAAGCGGACATCTGTAGAAGAACTCGTCGCTCTTCCGAACTTGTCTCGAAAGGTCGACACTGGTGGTGTTGCCAGCTGAATTGCTGCCGGGGGCCGCATTGACAACATGCCGGGACGACTGCTGTTCGCTCTCAGTGTTGCCGCTCCTGCTCACTCCTCCTCCTAATCCAAGGATGTTGGTGCCGTTGCCGCTGTCTTGAGACTTGAAATGCGTCGTCGCGTGCAGTTCAAGCACTGGAAGCAGCTGGTATCTTCCATTGTTGGGCAGGGTGGTGTTAGGAGTGCTCTCCACGAGAACGGCAAGCTCCGAGGACCACGCTGCATTCTGTTTATACACAAATACACAGACGATCATGTCAGGTCTACGGATCGCAGCTTCTGAACAAAGAGTGAAATAAGTGGTTTTCATACCGCAAGATAGAGTCCCGATATTGCGATCGACGCGAGACGCGAACTCTGGTACGCTCGTAAAGAGCTGGCGTGGTTGCCATCCTCATTTTCTGCCACAGCCTTGTCAGCTTTCTCACTAGATGTTGACGAAGACTGTGGCGAAATGGAGAGCGAGATCTCCGAGATCAATGCGTCGTGTATCTCAGTGACGCTGTACCTGAGCGAAAACAGGAAGGCTACAAACACGACAAACAACGAAATATCAAGTCAGTTTAGCAAGCTAGACAGCTGCTTGATCCCCACAATACAAACAAACCTTTTGGGTGCTGCAGTCCTGGCATCCACACCACATCAACGAGGTGCTTTGGTCGAATCTGCATTTGATGGTAGAATGCCACTGCGTGACATAACCAGTTCACCCATTCTTCCAAGCGCATCGGCATCGCATACCCGCTTCCTCCCTCACCAACCTGATCATCTCGTTCGTTCACTCCCAGGGCAGTCGACGTCATCGCTTTCTGGCGAAAGGTGCCTTTCCAGGACGCTGGCACGAATCCAGTACTCAGCGCTTCGAGGATCGAAAGGATCTCTTGATAAAAGCCACTCGACGATGATGAAGAAGCCGCTGTTGCAGCGTCGTGGCTGTCAGAGCTCAGCGACAAGATGATCTCGCTCATGCTCCAGACATACTTTAGATACGTCTCCATCGCAGGCAGCTCCACTTCCATGAGGTGCGTCAACAGCGCCTGGCGCCACGCTTCATTGCCTCTCGTTGCTGTTTTAGCGGTGCTGTTGTTGCTGATATGCGCTGCTATCTGCTGCGGCTCCATGCCTCTCATTCCTTTCTGGTACGCGATAAAGGTACTCGTATGCCGCTTGATGCGCTGCAACTCGACACTACTCGACAGACTCGTTTTGCTTGGGAAACGGTCGAGAATGCGCTTGAGCGATCGCTGGGCCGACAAAAGACACGAACCGCCCATGTGTCGTTGCTGTCTTCCGTTTTTTGTAGCCATACCACCACCAAATGGATACTCACTTTGCGATGCTGACTGTTTCAAAACCTGCAGAAGATCGATCGACTCACAAACGTCTTTCTCACACTGCAGTTGCAGTGGAAGACATCGTGTCTCGAGCGCTGCACCACTGCTTCCAGTGCTCCCATTCGTAGCGACAGACAGTTTCTTGTGCCAAATCTGATCGCGCAAGAGCGCAAGCTGATTGCGCAGCTGCGCGCTGGCTTCGCTCCCAGATGCAATTTCACCAATTCCATGATGCGGCTGGTGAGATTGCTGGTGCTTTCCAGTGAAGCACCATTCGAGCAGCTCGATGCATTGCTTCGCGCGTACGTTGCTCCGCTGTCTCCCCATGTACAGCATCGATACTAATTCCACCATCGTCCGCGTCTCTGACGCCGAGTACCCGGACGTATCACTTGTCAGAAGAACAGTCAACGAACCTTGCGAGATGATACTTCTGCCACTACTACCACCAGACGACGCATCGTTTGCGGTTGCTGCGAGCACTCGTTCGCGCGTGTGCAGCTGAATCAGCCGTAACGATCGCTCCAGTTCAAAGTGCGAGGCGAGCAAGTCCGTAGGAAACTGGTTCGAAGAGCCTCGAGTTTGCTGTTGAATTGAGCTATTGCTAGAGCTTCCGCGTTCAAGATGGGAGCGGAACACCGAGTGGAAGACCCAGAGCGCTGCCTGCGTCCACGATTGCTCTGCTGACGATCTAGCCAAATCCTCAGCAAGAGCAGAAGACGATGCTCGCTGCGGATGCCCCTTGGCAAACGAACTTCGTCGGCTGATCAGCTTTGGTCGGCGAGGCTGAAGTTGTGGGGGATGTTGGTGGTGCTGCTGCTGTAGCTGCTGCTGCTCGAGTTGCTCATCTTCTCGACGGAGAGAAGCAGCGTAATACTGCGCTAGGCTCTGTGGGAACTCGATATACTTCCTTTCCACCGGCAAGTGTGCAAGATAGTCGTCTGCGCTTTGTTGATCGAACAGCTGGTTACCACGACGATGAAGATGATGGCGATACTTGGTATTACGCGAGAGCTCAACCTGGAGCCAGAGTCGAAAGTCGTTGTTCCTGTTTGCATGCAACTTTTTCATGCTCTCGACTTGCTGTCGTAGCGCATTCTTCGCCGCGAGTGAGCCAAACTCTGTGTCTTTGACGACGATCCAGCCTCCTCCGCTCAGCGCACTATCCTTGATCCCGCTCAGATTGCGTACCGTCTCGGAAGAGTTCATCGCATTCGTGTTTGCAATAAGATTATTGTTGGAAAACTCGCCCAGTCGGAAATTCGTGACGCTTGTCTCGGATCCCATGGACACACACGAGATCGAGTCTTTGCGAACCCCCATTCTCTGAGCGGACTGGAGAACATTCGACAGACCCGTCGAGACCTGAGAGCATGGGTTCGAAAGCAGGAGAATCGGTTTCGAGAATACCACGCTCTTGGCGATCGACGCTAGGCTTCGGTTCACTTCACTGTCCAGTTGACGCAAAAGGGTCTTCATCTGACTCTTATCTCCCAGCTGAGATACGATGAAATCGTCCAACAGCGCGATAGAGATGTTTCCAAACAGACACACATGAACTAACAGCTTCTCGAGTGGAGTCAAGCGCTCGGCTACCCATGGTGGAGCGAGACAGGAGGGCTTCACACTTCCACCACCAAGTGGGTGAACGGAAGCTAAGGACGAGACTGATGGTGGTGGCGGTGCCGCTGCTGCTGTATTTGACGTCAGCGACGTTATCGGAGGCTTTCTTAGGTACGCTTTCCACAAATCCATGCTCTGGCACATGTCTTCCAGCAGATCGGCGGTGAACTTGCGCTTTATGAGGCTGTTTCGGGTGACTGTCGCTCCAGCAGCTAGCACATTGTGAATTCTCAGGTATGCAAGACGAACTCCAGGATCCAACTGAGCAGTGTGAGCATCGAGAATTGTGGCTTCTGATGTTGATTCTCCATCTTCATCTTCGTCGACGCAGGGATTGGACTGCAACGCTTGACTGAATGAGATCAACGCAATCGTTGTTGCAAGATTCACAACATGCTGCGCCAGCTGCTTTGCGATCGTGTCTCGGCTTTCTTCACCACCCTCCAATGTAAGAGTCGGGTAGTACTCTGCGACCACAACTGGGTTCATCACACGCATTTCACGGAAAAGATCGCTCGTCAGCAACTGATTGAGCGTCGTTGAGGCAACAATTTCGTCGTTGCCACGGGAGAGTTCAGCGATGCAAATCGACACGAGGAACAAAAACTTCTTATGCAGACTCGTTGGTAGTCCTGCGAGCCGTTTCTCGACGTACCGCATGGTGACAAACTCTGCCGCTTGCTCTGCTAGCAACTTCAATGCTGAACTCGAGATGTCAGTCTCAGGCTTGGTGTTGCCTTCGAAAATCTCCTCCTCGCCACACGACATCTGGAGCTTCACAGATTCGGTGTAGAACGCTTCAGCCTTCCCGGATTCCATGCATTCACGCATATCTTCCAAAATAATCAAAAGTGAGAGGCGTGGCATCGACGAATCGATTGCCGCCAGTTTCTCTTCTGCCATGACGAGCGCACGCAAGCGCTTCGCTAATCTCTTAGCAAGACTGCGTTGGCAGCGACTTTTCTCGAGAGTGTGATGAATTTGCTTGCGTTTTTTTTTTACCGCAGTATACTCTTCCAGCTGCTTTGTGATTAGCTTCATATCTGCTTCAGGAAGCGAAGACGTCATGTTTCCTTGTTGACTATTCCTCAAGTCGTCATCGCTCCACATCGATACTGAGAACGAGTCGTTGCTCGCACTTGGTCGATTCTTCGAATAGGCTGTTGTCGCAAGCACGCTGTCCAGAAACCCTTCAAATAACTGCTTTTCCCTGACTTTTTCGGCAGCAAGTTGTTTTTGGTGAAGTCTCCAAGCCTTCTCAGAGCAGCAGCTGTCGTCGTTTTCAACTGAGAAAGTCTGGAAGAACAGAGAAACGAACTGGGTATCGAGGTCGTCCGACGTTGGCGAGAAGTTGATCAGAGCGAATTGGCTCCATATCTGACAAAGTCATCAAGACACCGCCACACCTGATAGGTTAGCTTTGCTAGTGTACAGTAAGCATGAAAGTGTGGGTTGAACAAAAAGTCATGGCAACGCGCACCTTTGGCGTCCATGCTAATGGTCGGCGCAGCGACTTGGTCGAGAAGAAGGTCATGTTCTCATCCTTCCTCTTAACCAGTGCAAGCAGCTCAAAGATCGCGTTCAGAACTGTTTCTTCGCACTCGGAGACGTTCTCAATCAAAATCTAGTGTTAACAATAATCACACAGAGTGAGTTAGTCATCAGCGCCAGCTAGCAAACCAGCCGAAAGTGTAGCTAAGCAAATCAACTGGGTGTGTACTTACCAATGGAGCGGATTTCTGGGAGAACTGTTTCTCAATCGTGTTCATGAACAGTGGATCACCGGCATCCAGGACCAATAGCAGTATTGGTCTCGCACTGGCAAGCCCAGTAGCATGCTCGTCTCGCTGCGCGAGATTGCTAAAAGGCTCCACGCTGTCAAGCAAAGACACCATGCTCGTGGAGAACGTACCTCCAGAGATGCCGAATTTCTCTTTGAGCCACGTCGACGCTTGATCGAGCGGATCCAAGAGCAAAGGGTACCGGAGACAGACTTTCTGAATCTGGTCTGTGAGAAATAGATTTGTCATGAGTGACGGCTTGTCGACAAACTCGAAGCCAACGAACGCATGCTTCAGCTCCTGCACCATCGTTCGCCCACTCAACCTCCAATTCTTCAATATGGACGCCCAGATGCTGCGCGTTGTGGCTTCGTTGCATACCTCTTCCACAGCAACAACTCGTGTATTGCCTGACTGGATGTGCTTCGAAATTGTCGTCATCCACAACCGCAAAAGCTGCAGCCTCTCGCTCGATGGTTTTGCACTGCCATAAGTGATGAGCGCGGCAACAATGACGCAGTGCTCGATCAGCTGTCCCTGTAACACGTTCAGTTGCTTGCGCTTTTTGGAAACTGTGTCTTTCCATGTTGAGAGTACGTCCGCAAAATCCGAAACTTCTAACTTCCACTTGACGCGCGAATCGTGGCTGCGCTGCAGCTCTTCTTCAAACTGCAAGTTCCTCGCATGCTTGGCGCGCAGTTCGTTGATGTGAAGCTCCAGGTCGACCAGTTTCTTCCGCTCCGCTTGGACGAGTTCATCGATCACCTGGAAATTACGCTCAGTTGCCTCCAGTTTCTTTTGCGTCGGCGCGACGTGCTTCATGACTTCAAAATACCGCACGATCGCCAAAACCCACTTGCACAGTGTGGTTGACGCGAGAGACGCACGCTTCATGTTCTCCATGGAGAAGTCCGGATGGTTGATGTAGAGCTTCACGCGATCGATCAGCGACGGGTCCACATGGTCTCTGTCGAAGCTTCGCAGTCTGTCAATGAACCGAATATCCGCGAGAATGCGCAGCGCTTCCGCCCACGTCGGTGGACTCCCTAGAAGGACGCACACTGCCTGCATCACTAGACGCACAAGCTGCGGTGGATTGGTGAACGACTTCATCTCCGTAATGTGATACTTGTTGATCTGCGCGAGCGATTCCGTTGCTGCCATCAGATCCGGAAGCGTCTTCGCCAGTTCTTGGCGGATAACCTCGCGCTCCTGTTCGATCTCACTTTGGAGTAGAGCGCACCGCTGCTCGTCTAGTAGGAACGTGCGCTTCGCCTCTTGCTCTGTCTGTTCGTGGGTTCTGAGCTTCTCTACACTCTCAAACACTTCACGCGCTGCGTCTCTCAGTTGCGTCTCACTGTTCACCTCTCGCGCGAGCTGGTTATTCACTTGACTTGTGACTTTCTCGAGCTTCTGCATGACGGTCTCGATTTGTGCGATCTTTTCTTCCAGTTTGCTCTTCTGGAACACAAAGAGAAGCTTGAAGATCTGTAGGAACTCTTCAAAGTGGGATCGAACTGCTGCAAACACCCGTCGTTTTGCGTCTGGAACTTGTAGTGAACTCGCAATACTATGGTGGTTCTCATCACGTTGTAGGTAGAGTAACTGAGACGTCTTTCGGTGAATCTCTATCATCATGGCTTGGAAGTCACCCGCCATGTCCTGGAAATCCTTCTTCTGCAGCGTGGCAAGTCGAGTGAATTCAAAATTCAGCGGCTCGCAGGAATTCAGACTCTCGTTGAAGATCGCGTCGAGAGAGAGATCGTCGACGGGCTGGAACGCTTTCACGCCAGCCTCATAGTACACTGACGGATGCCGGTGGATGATCTCAAATAGCCGTGTGGGCTCTCTGGTAATATGCAACAGCAAGGAGAGGGTAAGTCTTTTGAATCTGCACGCTAAAAAGCGCAGATAGGTCTCTAGGACAATAGTACGTACCCAAACGAAAGCGCGACGTAGAAGCACCGCTTTAGATTCTCCTGGAAGGCCGACCGAGTTTGCGATGAAGGTTCCTCGAGGGTTGAGTCTGGCTGGTCATTTCCACGCGGAGGTGACTTGCTGGTGGGACTGCTGCTGCTGGTGGTAGTAGTAAGACTTCGATACTGGTGCTCGAACCCTAAGATTTGCGCTTTGTCAGCCGTCGTGTACAGACGCGACGGGATGTCGTGCAGCATCACCATTTCTATCACGAGCTCAAACTCGCTCTCGGACAAGAAATCGCAGTCCAGGTACATCAACGTGGGCATCGACTTCAGCCCCGTGTTGAGGATCACCGTCTTGAGCTGGTCCACGAAATCGCTTATCTTCACCTGCGCGCTGATTTCTTTAAAGTGGAACGAGTGGACGCCGCACGCGATCCTCACCGCACTTCGTCTTGTCGAGGTATCTGAGCCGTAGAGCAAGAGGTCGTGGGTGCCATCCTGCAGGAATGTGTAGATGTCCAGCATATTTGCCACCAAGTGAGGGGATGGCGTCGTGAACTCCTCTTGGTCTGTGCTCTTCCGAACAGCCATAACCAGTGAGTAGCGGCGCTGAGCTTCAGCGGGGAGGTCTGCTTGTTTATAGTCGACTGATAATGACCCGCCCATTGCGACGGAGCCTGTCATTGAACAGAATGCTCCGGGCAAATTCGCAGTAGATTCGCTCCGGCCACTACTGGTTGACGCGACGCTTCTTCGACGGCCCCCATGAGAAATTGAGGAGGAGGATGACCCAGCAGCGCTCACTTGGGGTAGAGTCGAGAGTTTCGGCAGCTGTGGCATCGTCGCAGTCAGCCCGTCGACTCCCACCGGGTTGTCCTTGAAGACCGATTTATGGTACCAGTGAAAACGTTCTTCGCCTGCGCGGAACAGGTCCACTGCGACAGGATACGGAATCCTTGAAAAGCCGTTACTTTCCCCACAATCAGCAAACAAATACTCAGTAGCACTGCTGTTATTGCTCCCAATACTGGCGAGGCTTTGCAACTCAAAGTGAAGGCGCCTGGCTGCTTGCTGGCAAATCTGCGTCATCGCGTCGATTTCACGAATGTTCGAGCGAGTGCAGTAGATGTGTTTCGCAAAGTGGATCGAGAGCAGCTCGAGATCCAACAGATCGCTCACTGCATTCGAAGAGCAGTTCATCATCAATCTGAAGTGTTTGATCACATCTGCGATACTGAACAACAGCATCGGCGAAGTCGGCGACGGCTTGAAACATTTTCGCGCCGCCTTGAAGATTTCAATCGGGAGTCTGGATATCCTCGAGATGTCGAATGGCGTGACCTGGGTCTCGTTTCCATACCGAGAAAGAAACTGATCTGGAAATGTGGCAAGAATCGTCTTACAGATCGCATCGCTTTGATCCGGCAACCAGATCTACATTTGCACATGGCAGCTTCATATCAGACACCACCAATTGTGTGCATGTGCTACAATAATGCACTGGGGCAATCTTACCAAGTTGAAATGGCGGAGCAGCCGCGACGAGAGCCGTGGATACCCAAACGCGGAAAGCGAGAAGGATGTCCAGACCACGACATCTTTGAACTCCGCAAACTCCTTGGAGGCTCTCACGAAACTCCCTTTTGCGTCACACACTTGGCGGATCATCTCCGAGCATGATCTAGTCATCGAATTGAACTATCAAGTAAACATCAGTGAAGGAATGTCAAGATACCAAAGAACGAGCGAGCCAAGGCAAAATTGTCCACTCCATACCTCGGTCTCCAAGTTGAGATTCTCCAGTGTGATCAAGAACGCTCGTTTTCCTGCACCAGGACAAAAAAGCGCCTTGAGTCTCCGCGAAAGCCCTGCTTCAATTGCGCTTTGGATGTCTTGTGCTGAGAGTGCGCTGGTGATCTGAAGTGTCGAGGCAACAAAGTTCTCTCGCTGGGTCAATGTTCTCGAACAGTTTTGCAGGATCCGAGTCTTGCCGACCGCTGAATCACCAAACACAAAAGCGTTCATTTTCGCTGCTTCAAACATCATGAGCCACGCTTCCACGCTGACTGTTCGCGGTGTTGGGATGTAAAGCTGCGAGCTTGAGACTGCGCTGGTGCTGCCACCGCCACTACCAAATGAGGGAGATGAGGTGGCGTTGGACGACGCACTCCCCCCGGTTCCTTTAACTGAACTCGATCGCCGAGAAACTCTTGCTTGCCAATCAAGGAGACCATTTGACAACGACGCCGACGGATCCCAGAGAAAGAAAGTCGCTCGGTGTTTCTCAAAGCGTAGCTCAACGTCAAACACTGTGACCGACGCGTTCACAGACAAATTTGACAACGTTTCTGCCAGCTCTGGTACATTCTTCACGATCAAAGCGTTGAACTCTGCTCTCGCTTTCGCTTGGAGGTAGAGTCCAAACGACAACGTGCTGGCATACGCGACGATCAACTTGATCTCTTTCGTCTGCATCGTGTGGTTGCTGTCTCCAAACGCAGACGCCTCGCTTAACAGCAGACTGAGCACTTGCAGCATCTTGTCAACCAAATGCGACGCAGAGAAATCCATAAACTGCTTCGTGTTCCGCTTGCAGACTTCCAGTAAAGGCGATACGAGCGAGCGCATGAACTTTGCAGCAAAGTCGATAGTGCTCGCCGCAGTGCGATTGCTGCTGTTGCTGCCGCACTCCGGTGTCTTCCCTGGGATCTGGGACGTCTCTCGCAAATTCCAACTTTTGATCAGCAACGTGTATGGCAGCACGTGGTCGGATTCCAGGTACACCAAACCGAAGTGTGACAGACACGCTGGGGACCACTGCTGGAGGTGTTCAAGCTCGCAGAAAAGCCGCATATCCGGGTTATCGCAATGCAGCTGATCGCCATTTGGTAAAACCAACTTCTTGATGCTATCGCCGCCTCCAACAGTATCGAGGGATATTCTGGCAATGTCTTTGAGTGGTTCAATGAGATACGATGCACCCCTGACGCCGTCAAGTACTATCCATGGTGTCGAGGCGTGCCGAACAGTAGGTGCCGTCATCTGATTAGAAGTATCTGTTTCGTGGTTCCCAAGTTTTGCGAGTGCCACAGATCCGCGGTGTGACAAGCGCCTAGACCCAAGTTGGTGACGACTTGCGCTGCTGCTCACCGGCGAGCGCGCTTCGTCTTCATCACTTGATAAATTCATCTGGAATGCCTGTGATGTTTTGCAATTCTGACGAAGAAAGTGAGTCAGATAGCCATCCTCCCAGGCTTTCCCATCGCTTTCCTTAAACTGTCATAAGCAACAGTTGCCAATCCAAACACGGGTTAGCATTTATTTGCTAGGCGAAATATCCATGCAAGGATCATGAATCAATGCATGCAGCAAGCGGGTACTTACATGTCCGTATATGTCGCTCATGTGGAATGCTGCTGGGTATAGGCGCACCGTTTTCATCCGGCGAACGAGCAAGTTGTTCATCGTCGGGCTGTCATCATGAGTGGCTCCCATCCACTGGATTGAGGTCTGTTGCGCTCTCCTTGATCCAAACACACAGCTCAACACGTCGATTGCGCTCGATTTCCCGCACAATCCACTC
Organism: Globisporangium irregulare; assembly: GCA_038051095.1. Taxonomy (NCBI): domain Eukaryota; phylum Oomycota; class Peronosporomycetes; order Pythiales; family Pythiaceae; genus Globisporangium; species Globisporangium irregulare. The sequence continues at coordinate 21,959 of JALBZZ010000378.1, forward strand.
CCGACCACCACGGTCACGACACTTCTGTTCACGACGTGGTACAGCTCCATGAACTTCCGCAAAATCGACTCGCTAGGGATGAGATGCCTCGCTGCCATGCTTGCGACAATGAGCTCTTTGACAGCAGCGAGATCGCTCCTTCGCTCTCCGTCATCGCTGTCGTAGACCGCTACTGGCGGTGATGCGTCTGGGCTGAGCTTCTCGACTACTTCCTCTCCAGCAGTCGACGGTCGAAAACCACCTGAAGACTCACTGTTTTCAACTAATGGCTCGCTCATCTTGCTTTCCAAGCTCTCAACGTGCGTCGTGAGCATCCCGAGCGGAGTAAAGTCCATGGTGTTCGCTAGCGGGAACACGCTCCGAACTTCTTTCAGGAAAGCAATCCTTCTCGCTGGGAGGATCCGGGATCGCACCTCGTCCCATAGCGCCACAAGCACACACTTCTCTTCATGCCCCAAGTAGTTTATTGCGCGTTGCCTTGTGACGTGTCTTGCAACCGCAAATACAATGTGCAGCGAGCTCAGCGACGTATCAGCAAACGGCTCGGGGTGATTCTCAACAATGAGGAACAAATTTGTGAGCTTCTTGCTGAGCGCTTTCCAATGCTTCATCCCACTCGCGTACAGCATCGCTTCCCAGATCAACTCATACTCTGGATGCACACAGCCTACAGGCACAAACGCGCTTGAAAGCAGCAGCATCAGTTCCTGGTGTTCGGGCTTGGCGAACTGAAGATGTACAGCGATCATGATAGCACATTTCGGATTCACAATGTCGATCATCTCGCCATCCAGCGGGAAAGCCTCTTGATGAGCGTGGATGGCGTCTTTCAACCGATTCATCTCGTGTGCGAATGCCCGAATGAGATGGAACGACGATGCACTGCTGTCTTTCTCTTCCTGGCTGCATGCACTAGACTCCAGTCCAGTGATGCACAACCAGCACGCCTCCGACTGCAGCAAGCCTCGGATCATCCGCTGAAACTGGTCAAAGCCCACGACGATTGAGCAATTGTAGTCAATGCACTCGACACCAACTGTCGCTGCAAGCTCTTTCGCCATTGTGCGCTTTCCAGACTGACCGCGAGCGCTTGTATGCAGTAAACACCCCGCTTTGAGTGACAACGTTGCGCTCATATTCACCAACACTCGGTCGCACAGTGGGGTGAGCACAGGACAAGAGTACCCACCGAGGTACGCAAATCCGTACTCAAAGGTCTTGACTGTGTGGTGCATGACGCATTTGTTCTCGAATGGCTCATAGTAGAATCGCATCATCTTGGTCCACGCAAACGAATCGCTCACGGAATAGTTGTAGCGAAGCAAAGAACTGCTGTTGTCTTCATGTTGCTGCTGCCGGTACTGCATCGACGCATTCTCGGTGACACCAAACCTCGAAGTTCCCGATATAGCGACAATTGGGTGCTCTTCGTACAAGTCATGAATACTAGCAGACTTGTTGATCATCCACGTCAGCAATGTTGTCGTCACCATGCGGTCAAGGACAGTTGAGTCCCGCCGCTTCATGAAATCCACGAGGTTGACTTTCTTCTTGTAGAACGCGAGCCAGAAGCTCTTCCAACTTGAGTCATTGCGGTCACAGTGCACAAGCGCAGTGAGCTCGTTTGTGAGTAGAATGTTCATACAGAGAACCAGCACTTGAATCGGCACATTCTCCCAAAATCGACGGGCTACGGGAGCCTCCTTCGCCAACACACCAGTGCGCTCTGAGAGATTTGACTGGCTGTCGTGACTTTGTAGAGAAGATATGCCCACACTTAGGGTTGGTCGTCGAATCGAATCACGCCGCTTTCGCAAATGCTGCTCCGAGTACTTGACCAGCTCGTCAAAGTTGCCCTCGACCGCATCCACAAGCGCGCCGCCATTCATCGCCGAGCTCAGCGACTCTTTCATACTTTGTCGGACGCGCTGCAAGAGATCCTTCATCCATACCTCTGGACTGGAGCTGATGTGCAGAGGTTTAATTGACAGCGCTTCTCCCAGAGTGATCGCGCCGTTCACGCCGTCGATTTGGCACAATATTGGGGCTGAGGATCCATGATGGGGTGCTGTCGTCAAGAAATTGGTGTTCATCGTTGCCGTTGTACTAGAAGGATGAGTGCTCTCATCGCTTTCATCTTCGGTTGATTCGGTGACTGCAAACATCGGACCTTGCATCGCAAACTCAGAGACCGGGGATTTGGTTTCTAGGCTGTTATTTCTGACTACTCGCTTCGCGACGCCACCCCCAAGAGCTGATATGCGCAACGAGTGAATGCCTTGGTAGCACTTAGAGATCAGATGTGACAATATTGTCGGGTATCGCGCGCTTGCGATCAGTTGCAACAAATCGTCATCGGAGAGAAAGTTGAGCCTCGAGAAAAAGCGCCTCTTATCGCTTAAGTACGAATGCAGCTGCTTCCACAGCTTCTCAAATGTCGCTCTCGCATTGTTGAGGAACGCGAGGCTGATGACCTCTCGCAGGCAAATCGTGAGAGACGAAGCGCCTCTCGTTGCATTCATCATCGACTTCCATTTCCGGTCGAGCGATTGGAATTCAAACGTAGCGCCACTCACACTTTGCTGCACGTCGGGGAGACAAAACACGAGGCTCAGCTTTGTCCAATCATTCTGTGCGGAAATCCACAAATCCAGCGCTTCCTGGTAATATGTGATCTCTTCTGCCCACATCACGAGACTGTCATTGAGCTGAGGCGACGTGGTGATCTGTCCGAGCGCCTGAATCGTGAGCAAATCGTCTTCAAACGATCCAAGCAGCTGAATCGCGGCGGGGATATCGATCTCGTAGAAGTCGCCTGTTCGCAACAGAGGCAGCGTCGCCTGGAGTAGTCGCCTCTTCATGTCCTCCAATTTCTTCTCCGTCACGGAGTCATGCTGAGCTCTTCGTGTGATCTCTCGAATCTGAGTCTCAAAGTCCCAGACGTTGCGAGTCCGCAAGAACCCGAGCGTGATCGTTGAGCCGTCTGTTACCAAGATACCGGTACTCGAAACAAAGTTCACCGCTCCCAAGAGACCCATGATCTGTTGCCAATGGTGCGCTTTCACATAGGAATACGAAAGCTCGCTGATCAGTTCCAGTTTGTGCAGGTAATCGACGATGGACGTTCGCAGATGCTCGACAAGCCTCGCTGCGAACTGCAGCTCCTTCCGTTGTTGTAGACCCTGAATCCGAGGCAAAAATGCCTCCAATTTCTCCGCATGAAGCCTCCACCGCTGCTCGTTGAAGATCCCATTCTCCATCAAGTTGACTGTTGTGCGCCACTGGACTGCTAGGCTCACGATTTGCTGAACTTCCTCCCACTTCTTTGTCGTCTCTAAGAGCACCGGGATCTCGACAAGCTTAAGCCCGACCATTCTCTGGTACTCCTGGTAAAGCCTCGAGGCGTCTTCGATGGAATGCAGCTCACGCACAATGTCGTGAAACAACGTGAGGTTCCTCTCTAGTTCGTCTTCAGTCGAGATGTCCGAATATTCCTCGTACATCCGCAATAATCGCTGGACGCGCGCAGAATATTTTTGGAGCGCACTGTTGACTTGCTGCGTGATCAGCGGCAGCATCTTGGCTGCAAACTTGGCATGCGACTGCACGATGGTCGAGTATTTGCCGAATAAGTTGTGCACAAGATTGTACTGCAGCGCGCAATCCAACGCAAGCGTTGGTGTATAACGCTTTAGAGCACGCACGGCTTCGTCTACGTTTCGGATATCCTGGTGAAGCTGCTTCTCGCCGTCTTTCAACGCACGAACATGTTTCATCTGATCGCAGAAAAACTCAATCAGCTGTGGTCGGTCTTCGAACACTAGCGTGGCTTGCTGCAGGTTTGATACGCACTCAGTGACGCCTGCCACTGCAAGGTCGTACAGAGTCCGATGCAGCAGGTCTCGCTCTTGCATGATCAAATCAAAGATCTCAGAAATCGAGCGGCGACACTGGATCTCGAGAAAGCCCACTTTCCAGCTCGACTGGATCTTCTGACACGCGTGCTGGGACCGGTCCAAGAGGTTGAAGCGATACGTGATGCTCTTCAAGTACCGCGTTAGCTCGTTGCCAGATATGCCAGTAATCTTTGCGATGCTCACCAGCGGTTGTATTTGCGAAGCGGTATCCAACGCTGACGCCGAGCCAGATTTATTGCTCCCGAAACTCTGTCGCTGCAATGCGAGGCGTTTCCCTTCGTCAGTGCCGCTTCGGATGGAGTGGACTGATGCGTAGATGGTCTTCAGCGATTCAAACGCTACCATTTGGCGATCAGCTTCTTCAAACCACCTGGCGAGATCAGCAAGAAGCTCGCGAGTCGCAGCGTCGAAGTGGAAATCTTTGCGCAGCACATCCTGCAAATCAAACTGCGATTTCGCGTTCGTTCGAGATTCAAAGAACGCTGCAACCACAGCGAGCGAGCCCGTACCACGGTTTTTGCTCCACGCCATCGCGTTCTTCGTGAAATGGAAATTCGTCGCGAGTCGAATCAGCCGAGCCACACCTTCGAGAACAACTTGTTTCATCTCATGATGCGATGGAGAGAGCAGAAGCGTTTCGTCGTAGATTGCAACAGAAGCGCATATCACACCACTGTACTCCTCTGCGCTTAAATCTGCCGCCAAGCGCTTCATGCAGCCGATGATCATTAAGTAGACGCTGCCCGTGAACATGTACTCCATCATCCGGATGTAGCGCTCCAGTAACGACATGTCGAGCTTCGCTGTCTCTTTCTGGCGGTGCAACGTCGCTTTGCGTCTTCGAAGGGCCGAAATCGGTGCAGATTTCCACTTGGAGTTTGACATGTGGATCGAGTTTGCTTCAGTACTATACAGCTCGTCCATGTTCGTCGACGGATCGAGGTTCACCTGGATGCTTGAGACCATGGCGTCCATCACGCTGAGCAGCTCTTCTTTCGCATCGATCAGTCGTGTTTCCGTCATCGTGAGCAGCACTTTGTGGTGGTCTTGCACAGCAGAAAGATTCACTGCCGAGCTTCGCTTGGGCGGCAAACTCAATGCTCTAATGACTTGGATTTTTCGGAGAGCTGCGTACGATTGCAGCATCGGCTGCACGAAAGAGCTTCGACCAATCGGTAGCGAGCGACTAATACGTTTGCGGAGATCTCTGTAAATCCGCCTCCGGACTTCAAGTGACCACCAGACAAACACTTTGTGCACGAGGAACTTCTGGAAAAGCGGGATCCCGGCGAGCAGCAGTGAGAACATCTTGCTTTCGAGAATCCACTGCGAGATCGAGGTTGCCTCGCCGACAATGTCGTCGTCACTGTTGTTCGCGTGATGCACGAGCGAGGACGACGACATGATGTAGTAGTCGCCTGCTTCGGGTTTCAGCATCGAGTCGATTCGCTCCAGGTTGTATGGCATGTATCGGATCGACGGGTCCACGAGCTTGGAGTCAGACAACGACACCAGACCAGAAAACTTGAGCGACAGTCGGCCGCTCGCATCCACGGACGGCTGGACGTCCGAGGCCTTGGACTTGCGCTTGAAGTAGAGAATGTCGTGCTTGTGCTTTTCGTTCAAGAAGAACAAAACCGCGTCTTCCACGCTCTCTATAGAAGAAGAAGGTGATGATGACCGCATCGCTCCATTGCTCTGACCCTTCTTTTCTGTCAGTCTGACGGACTCCAAAGTCTCACCATCGCTGCTGCTGATTGCGTCGACGCGCCTTAAAGACTGGAACTTTTTCACAAGGCGGTCGTAGATTTCTGGGTTCTTCTCCCGTAGAGACTGCGTATCCGCGCTGTTTTGACAGTGACCAATGAGCACAACAACGCCATATAAACAGAGTAACTATCAATGACAAGTGTAACACAATCGACAAGTTTTACAGTAAGCACGTGCACTTTACCGGCTTGAAAGTTGCTCGCTGGAGCGTGCTGCTTGCGTCTGATTATTGTTCTTTGGCGATAGCTTGGCGAGTTTGTTGGGCACCCCGCGCGGTGATTCGTGGGTGGCTTTGTGCTTTCGTTTGCTCTCATTCAATGGCGGTGGAGGATGCGGTAGGACAGGCGGGAACGGCGCCACGCCACCAAAAATGGTTGGAGCAGTCACCAATTTGCGGTGTGACAGCGGAACATGAACAGGCGAGTGCCAGCTCTGTTGCCCTCGCAGCTTTGCTACTGCTGTTGTTGTCATACTCGCGCTAGCGACGGCATCTTCTTTTTGGCTGCTGGCCTGCTTCCCCGATACGGCGGAGAGACCGGAAGCGACAGTTGCATTCTGGACCATGAACGCCACGGACGGTCGCTGCTGCAACGCCTCCAGCTCTGTCGGATCAATGTATCGAGGCGACATGGCGAAGCTCATATCGAGATCCACGCGGTCTGTATCTGCATCTAGATCACTGCGTGGGCTCGTATCCATATCGCCAACCAACGCAACCACCGGTTTGTTGCTTCTCCTTGCAGTGCCTTCGAGCGCTTTCCGCGCCAGCCGTCGCGTGCGCACTGCCGGTCCGGCCGCCGCGATCTCGAGACCCGCACGGTCACCGCCTCTGCCGCTGGCCGAATGCTCTCTCTGCGCTCTGCTGACGTCTTTCTCGCTCATGTTCTCGTATTCACTTTCATGCTCTCACTCATGCTGCATGAGACGCGTGTGGGGCGGCTGCCGCTGATCGCCTTCTGCTGCTTGATGCGCCGCAACGTGTGCACAGGAAAAAAGGAAATCTGATTGAAAGGATGCGGCTGAGGGTTTTGCCCAATCTGGGTTGCTATTCCAACCCACTCACTCAGGTTTTGCCCAATTTGGGTTGTCGCTTTTCACAGGGAAAAAGAAATGTCGATTTGAATACAGTCATACCTCCCGTTAGTAAAGATTGTCAAATTTGGCACTCTCTTCAAAATGATCAATGACCTCTATAAAGTGGTCAAATATTTTACACATACTCCTGCTAGTTCAAAAAGTGGTGCGCAGCGCGCTTTGTGGCCGGTCACAACCGAAACAAAACCTCAGTGAGGACGCCGACACGTGCGCGCCGACGAAGACAACACGCACGCGCTTGGCGGGCGCTACGCAAGCATCATCGCGCGCACCTGGACAAGACACTGCTCAAGCTGTGCGAGTGGGCGCTTGCGACCTTCGCGCTGCAGCGCGCGTCGCCGCAATTGATCGTGTCCGCGCTCTTTACGAGCGCAAAGCGAGCATCCGCGACGAGCCTAGCAGCCAAAACCAACCGCAATGTGACCTGCGCGCGACTGGAGGTCGAACTCGTGCGGTGGACCAGCAGGTGTGAGCGCGTGAAGATGGCGCTTGTCACGCAGGGGGCCATTCGCACGAAGGCAAAGAAGATCCGTAGCGTCATCCTTCAAGACCCCATGTCGCCCCCAAACTCCGCGCTCTCCCAGTTATCGTTCTCGAACGGGTGGCTGCAGAAGCTGCAACGATGGCATGGACTGAAGTCGCGACGTCTCCATGGCGAAGCTACGTCTGCAAGCGTAGCTGCCATTGAGAAATTGTAATGGGCCTCACCCGTTACATAAAGGTGAATCTATTTCACAGATTGTGTGTGCCACACAACACCTTTGCTGTGCATTGTGGGTGACAAA
>JALBZZ010000379.1:0-29518 GCA_038051095.1 Globisporangium irregulare
TTCTACCCAGTTGCCTGCGGCTTTGGACGCGTCTTCGGACCGTACTACTACTGCTAAGAGGCTGGGACTCAACAACGGATAGCTTGTAGGTTTCGTGATGAAGGACGCTCTGGTGCCAATTGGCAGAAATACAAATTTGGATGTTGTTTGCGTAGCTTGCTTGATCGTTTGCGGATGCTAGTTGTGATGCATGAACACATATCGAAAGCATTGGGTGTTTCACACGCTCGCAGTTGTTTCGAATCACTGGTACTTTACGTCACGCAGTTGCTGCCCATCCCCGCGCTCACACCAAAAACTGAAACTCTCGTCCCTCTCACTCACCAAAGCTTTTGCATGGTCGATATCAGCACTCGAACCTCAAGACAAGTAGCAGGTCCTCAGACTCACCCATCGCCATTGGTTTGGGACGGATTTGCCCACGACACGCTTCTTCAGACCCTATCGCTTGAACTCGCACGTACCCGTCGCTCCATCTATTGCCTGGTATGCCCGCCCGCCTGCGCGCGCGCTGGTTGGCTTCCCTTTTGTCGCGATGCCCGCACTGGTGGCGCAAAAAGACCAACGCTCTACTTCAACTTCAGCCGAGAATGTTGGTCTCGTGGTTTCCCAGCAGCTTTAGAAACAAACCGAGTAGAAATGTTTCTTCTAATTAGAAATAGAAACGCTCGCTTGATGTGTGCGCCAGCCATTATTTTGCTTGCCCTTTCGATATCTATTCTGTGACGCCGACAGCGAGCAAGCAAGCAAGAGACGAGCGAGAGAGCAGCAGCGAGCAGACGACGACAACGACGACGATGGCTCCAGCAAAGCGCCGCCGCACCGCCACTGTCGAGGCCGAGAACGGCAAGAACGGCACGACCCACAGTACCAGCACCAGTAACACCACGATAGACAGCGCCAGTGCGGAGACAGACGCTTCCGCATCCGCAACCGCCGCCACCTCGACGGCAACGGATGCGATGATCCCTGCGTTCACCAGCGCGAGCATGACGTTCGAGACCATTTGCGCCGAGTTTGATGTGATTATTAAACGACTCGAGGGCAAGTACAGCTTCATCCGCGCACTGCTGAGCGAGTTCTGGGATACGCTGCGCAAGGACCCGCGCAATGAGGCCGCGCTGCTCGTCGCGAACGACGCCGAGTGGTTCTGGTTTGCTGAGATGAAGTACTTGGTCGTGTTTCTGTACGAGATGGCGTTCATGGAGTTCTCCATGAGCGTCACCAAGCCCGACTCGATTACGCTCGGCGACAAGGCGCAGCGCAACAAGGAGACGCTCTCGAACCGCGAGGAGATGCAGGAGCGGGTGGAGTTTTTGGTACGTGCTAAGAAATGTGCTATTGATATGCAATCTACTGTAGCCAGATGGGTTTATCAATGTATTAACGTGTAATGCGTATTGTTTTACAGGCACAACTGAAGGATTACGTGATTAACCTCGGCTCACTGCGCCTGAAAAAGACTGTGGAAAGCGGCAAGACGCTGCCACGCGTGTTTCGTCTTGCGCAGATCTACAAGCTGTCGGAGCAGGAGACCGACTTATTCCAGCTGCTCGTGGTGCTGCAGGGCTGCCAGTCGAACGCCGTGCGGTGTCAGATGATCGAAGAGGACGCGCAGCGGAAAATGACCTCATGCCAGCGGCTCGCGGGTATCTCGGAGATCGACGTCGTGGAGTTTCACGACGACCAGCGCGAGCACGTCCGCGAAGGAACAGTGATCGTGGATGAAGAGAACTACTGCACAGCGCTGAGCCTGTCCAACATTTGTGTGCGCGTACTACTTGGCCGAACGCTTTCCAGCAACCAGGTGCTGAAACTGAGTCAGACGGCGCTGGAGGATCTATTGAAGGACGAAGGAATGGTCTTCGCCGACACCCTCGACTCGAAGCCGAACGACGCGGCTGCGCCACGTACTTCCTCTCGTTCGCGCGGTAGCAAGAGAGACCGCACGTCCGATGTGTCGGAGAGCGACGAGTCGCACAGCTCGGCCAATAGCGAGAGCGAAGTTGATGAAGGCGAGTCTTCAGCATTTTCGTTCATCGGTGGCTATGGGGGTGACAAGAAGAAAAAAACGAGAAAAGAGACGCGAGCAGGATCAGATGCGGATTTGTCCAACAGCATTGCGCTGTCGTCCATCGTGGACCAGGGAGAGCTGAAGCCGTACAACCCGACCAACCAGCTGGAGTATCTGGAAGACCGCTTCCAAGTCGTTGCGTTCGCGATCCGTGCGTCTGGGGCTCGCGTGAAGGATCAGATGAAGGAGGCAGGTACGAAGCAACCGTGGGACAGCTCGGCGCCTGCTTCAGCCGGCCGACGAGAGCTTAAAGCGAAGCAGCGCGTGCACGACCGCCGCGCTCTTCACCGGTTAAATATGACGCGCAAAGCCAACCTGCCGCTGCCGCGCCTGGAAGAGATCGCGGCGAAGTTTAAGCTGAACAAGTTTGAGCAGAACGTGATCGTGATGCTGATCGGCAAAACGATTTCCCCAGTGATCAAGAACCTCATCGATGGCGTGGACACGTCGCCTGTGCAGCGCATGGACGAGAGCATCATTATCAACCAGATCCTATCGGTCTTTTGCGACACTTTCCAGGAACAAGTCGCGCATCGTGTGTACTTTTACAAGTCGTCGCGGTTGCTGTCTCGCGGTCTCGTGAAGCTACACCGCGGTCGATGGCACTCGACTGCCGGCGATTTGGTGGACCAGCGCGTGGAACTGGATCGTCGCGTGCTGGACTGGGTCGTAGGGCTTGATACCGAAATGAACGAGTTGGTGGAAGGATCGGATCTCTACTATCCAAAGGTTCAGTTGGATCAGGTCGTGCTTCCAGAAGACCACAAGGCGACGATCTTGGAGACGGTGGAGAGCTACGAGAACTTCCGCAAGTACCGCAAGAGGAGTGGACTTGAGGAAACGATCACCTATGGAGCGGGGCTGGTGCTGCTATTGTGTGGTGCCAGCGGCACGGGCAAGACGATGACTGTGAACGCTGTCGCGCACCATTTGAAGAAGCGCGTGCTGTTGGTTGATTTCCCGTCGTTGCAGGGGAAGCGCCAAGAGGGCGTGGAAACGGATGCGGATCTTCGAGGGCTCTTCCGGGAAGCCGAGATGAGCAACGCGGTTCTCTTCTTCGACGAGTGCGAGACCATCTTCAAGCAGCGTGACATGGGCGGCGACCGCCTCTTGAATGCGCTGCTGACCGAGATCGAGCGGTACGAGGGCATCGTGTTCCTGGCCACCAACCGACCGTTTGATCTGGACGAAGCCATGCATCGTCGTATCACTGCCGTGTTTGAGTTCAAGGCGCCCGACCACATCCAGCGCAAGAAGATCTGGAAGGTTCTGATCAACAACTCGCTGAAGACGTCCGACGACATTGACTGGGACGCGATCAGTCTCAAGTATGAACTGAGCGGCGGGTTCATCAAGAACGCGATTCTTTCGGCGCTGCTGAAGGCCATTTCTCGAAACGCCGAGGACCCCGTGATCAACCACGACGACATTGTCACAGGCTGCGCGCTCCAGATGCGCGGCAGCTTGCACATGAAGACGTTCGACCACCGAGTGGTGCCAACCAGCGGCTTGGACACGCTCATCGTGGAAGAGAATGTCAAGGAGAAGTTGCTCAAGATCGTGCAGTTTGAGAAGGCGCGGAGTGTTATTTATGGGCAGTGGGGGTTCGACTTTGGTGAGGCGAAGAGCAAGCAGAAGGGCATCAGCGTGCTAATCTGTGGTCCGAACGGCGTCGGGAAAGTGAACGCGGTCAAGTCGATCGGGTTCGAGATCGGTCGTCCGCTGAAGCTCGTGAACTTCTCGCAGCTGCAGTCGGACTCGGTTGCAGAGACCCGACGCGCGCTGCGCTCCGTGTTCGACGACGCGCGCCTGATGGACGCGGTGCTAGTGCTGGAGGGTTTTGAATCGTTTGGAAGCCACCTGGAGACCGGCGCGACGCCGCTGGAAGGCATGGATTCGCCGCGTTTCCGCGTGGAAGTGATGCGGCTGCTGGACATGATGGACAATTTCCCGAGTGTCTGCATCCTGATCGCCGACGTGGAGAAGTCGTCGTCTTCGGCGCTGCTTAACTCGGAATTTAGTCGCCGCCTCAAGTTCATCGTGGAGATGAAGAATCCGAACGCAAAGCTGCGCGAGAAGCTCTGGCACGCATGCTTCCCGGACAAGGCGCCGGTGGACAAGAACGTGGACTTCAAGCGTCTCGCCGAGCGATACGAACTGAGCCACTCGTCTATCAGCGACGCGGTCTTCCGCGGAGCGGCCAGCGCTGCGCTGCGTGAAGAGTCGAAGCGCATCATCACGATGAAGGACCTGACGGAGGCCGCGGAGGTGGAGAGGAAGAAGGCGCGCGGCGGGACTGCTGGTGCGATGGACAACCTCTTTGTCTAAGAAGTAAGTTAGCTGCGTCTTTGTCGACATGCACGCGCCCATTGTTTTATTCCTCTCTCTCTATCTCTCATTTTCCTAATGTTATGTGCTAAATAGACGACACTTTTTACAATGGACTCGTTGCAATACGCATTGGCATTCACATGAGCAAGGAACTCGAGAGCATAGTCGAAATGTTTGTATTTTCTTCTTCTTGCGTCGTTCGCTAGACAATCTAGTCGTGCGGCCGCTAGCTTTCTTGTGCAGCGCTCCTCTCATTACCTGTCTGGCTCGGTCTCCTCTCTCTCTCTCTCTCTCTCTCTCATTCACTTTCGACTGCTGCATTGACCTTCCTCAATGGCAATGGGCTGACAGACGCCCTCTCCTTACTTAGATAGAGAATGGCAGGTCCTCGCCGCTCGTGAACTCTCGCACGACCTCGTCCTTTGTGATCGTGACGGTGCGGATCACGCCGCCCGAGCTGCCGTCGCGAGCCATCGCGTGCGATAATGCCTTCTTCACGAACTTTTGGCACTCCTCCTTGGTCATGCCAGGTCTGCAATACACGTCACAATCGCAACACATTCAATAGAGTGAGAAAAAAAAAAGCAACATTGGCATAAAGATACACAGAAAAGAGATCTTTCCCAGCACCACCAGCACCATGATACCAAGCAAACACGCCACCACGCACCTGTATTCCGCGTCCACGAGACCGTAGATGTAGGTGGAACCGCTGCCGCCGATCGCAAAGTCCTGCTCGACCATGGCGCCGCCAATCGGGATCGAGAACACCTGGCCGCCCTTCACTGGGTCCCATCCGGCGACGATGATGCCAGCGAGCAGGCGATCTTTGTTGTTGTAGCAGAGCGAGCGGAAGAGGTTCGCCGCCGTGTGCACCTTTGGCAGTCGGCCCAAGTCGATCGCGTGCGAGCCCAGGAAGTGCTTGACGTAATCCGAGAGCGCCTGCGTGTCGGCGGCCGAGCCCGAGCGGCAGCAGAAGATGCGGTCGTGCAGCGGCGTGAGCTTGTCCGACACGCGGTTCGCGATGTACGTGCCCGTGGACGTGCGGCTGTCGGCGCCAAGCACCACACCGCCGTCAAAGCGCACGGCGATGATGGACGTGCCGGCGTCGATCTCGCCGCGCTTGAGCATGCTGTACTCGTCGATGTCGCTGCGGGTCATGCTGGCTGGCTGGCTGGCTGGCTGGTTGGCTTGGCTGGAGTGCTTCTTACTTCCTTTTGTAGCTCTTTGCTTTGGATTTTGATTTTGGATTTCTCTTCCAAGCTGGAAGGGGGAGAAAGATTGGCCTGTGAGACTTGATACTTTCATCTCATCGATTGTGCTCGTGTATCAATTGATACAGTCAATCATATATGGAGTGATCTGCGAGCTGACACATAGAATAGAATATATGTGATACGTATGCTGTTTGAAAGGAACTGGGGAAACACGATGTGGTCCACACGATCTCAAATGAAAATGCATTATGACGAAAAGAGATCAATGGAAGAAAGGACTCAAATGACGATGCTTACCGTGCTTCTCGGAGCCTGAACAAAGCGAAACGCTCGTGGCCATCGCCACCACAGTGTGTAAAGCTTGGTGACAATCCCATGCTTGTGCTTGTCCAGGCGTCGAGCGCAACGAGTGGCGCTGATACTTGCTGCTCTCGCCAATACCACCAAGTTTCCGATGCTCAGTACACCAGATCCTGTCTATCAGTGCCGCAAATGGCGTTTGCATGCAAACGCCAAGCGACACGCTTGTGTGGTATCTCAGCGCAAGTGTGTATCGGGATGCTGCATGCCCGCCCAACAACGAAGAAAGCCTCTGCTTTTCTTTTCGCCAGCTCTGCTTCGTGGATACATGATGATTTTTCTTCCTTCAGCAGGAATCCTGCCCGACAACAAGGGTCCACAAGACTGACCGGTACTACCCCTGTGATCAATCCAACCCAGTCAGTCATCCACCTAAAGTGGACGTTCCAACAAGCTGATCTTAGGCATGACCACATTTGCACTATTATACAGTAGACGAAGCAACCAGCCACCAGGTCTAACGAGCGAATCGAATGAGCATTCAGATGAACACGGAGACTCTAGTGTCGTCTTCGAGGCATCCACACAACACCGGGGGTCGGTCTCCTTCTCGCGGTTTCAAAGCCCACGACCAGGGCACAGCTGCCGTAGCCTTCGGCAGCTGGGTTCTCAAATGAGGCTTCATGCTTGCTCTTGTTGAGCTTTTTGTGAGCATCATCGCCTTGACATTCGCAGCGCGCGCGCTCTTCAAGAGCCTTTGGATCCCAGTCCAGTCTGGACGGATCATGCCAGAACCGAGGTCTTGCCTAGGGGATCCCCGGGATCATCCCGAGGGAAAGCCGATGATGCAATTTTCTGCAGGTTGAAGTTGTCCGAGCTGCTCACGACAACAGTGATCGCGCTGTCTGTGGTGGGTGATGAGGGCCAAGATTTTGAGTCTGTCTGCGGTACGTTCACTTGACGTGAGTGCTGCAGCCATTTGACTGTTGAACAAGTCGAAGCACTGTGCCGCGACTGCAAATCGAAGAACCCAAGCTTACTCTGTTCTGCTACTGAACACAATCGTTACAAGTTCAGTGGCAGTCTCTGACTGTCGAAGTGTGCAATTGGCAATGGGAACTGAATGCACTGGAAAAGGAGAGTTTTACTATTAACCCGGAGCATTATCAGCCACTTGCTGCGAGATGCCATGGGCATCACTACCATAGTCCAGTTGCTTGGGCCTATGATAGGTTAGCATGTGGACATGGTGGGTCCATACACTGTATTTGACTGAAGAAGATGGAGATACGTCAATGGTTTCTGACTGATCGACCGATACGTTATGGCCGACATACAAAAGCATCATGGGACGCTGTATATACAGGTTCAGTGTGCACAATTTCGAGCTGCTCACAAACGCAGATAGCTACACAATCATCCCAATGGTTCCATGTAGGTAACACCATCATCATCAATCAGATTCAATCAGCTTCACTTCAAATTTTAACCCCGATACTGAAAGTCTAGATGGAGTTGTTATCGATAGAGTATGAACCCACAACAAGTATCCAGTCCCAAAGGCGTTTGCGTCTATTCTATTGAATACGCATAGTAAAGCACATTTAGCGATTTGGCCAACGTCGTTCACAGCATGATTTGCATTCGGCCCAGCGTGTACCGAACAAACCCGCGGATAAAACTGTGAATTGGTTTGCAAAAACAGATAATCCTTTTATACAGACTACAATCGACAGACACGCTGTTTGGTAGGATGATTACAGTCCGCCCTCACGTTGTGCTGACTCGAAGAGAGTCAGCGGAAAAAGGTCCATTTATCCAACCGACGAGGAGCTACGAAGAAGACGATTGCTAAAGACAATAGTTATGTTCACGGCGGTGTTGTCATCAAAGGAGCTTCCGCGATGTGGAGACAGCAAAGCACTCAAAGACATCATGAAAGAGAGAGCGCTTCGGTCGCCATCTGCACCACGCGAAAGTCCTCGCATCGCCACGTTTCAATCCTCAGCATAGAGCTCTTCTTCAGTCTCGCAGCATCACTACGTGGAGCTAGCTACGAGCCACGAGCCTCCGACTAGTAAATGTTCCATCATCTTTGGATCGCTCGCTGACAAAGCGGGCCAGAGAGTGTCACTGCTGCTGCTGCTCATCAAGTGTGTCTAATATTGTACACTTGCTGAGCTGACCAAGAGTTGCGCGTGCGCGTCCATTCGCGCCGCGAACGAGGAAAGAGGCAGTAGCCGCGACCGGATGGATTGTTGCTGTGAAAGGCGGAGCCACCGACACGCAAGAGATTTGTGGCTCGCGAGCCAACAAACGTACGATCGTGCTCTTCACTCACAATCGCGCTATACCAAGCAGCGCTTCTACAGCTTTCCACTTCAGTCTCCAGTAATAGAGCGCGTGACGCACGCCGTTTACTGACTCTGCAAAATCAGCATGAGTGGGTGCTCTGTCTGACCGCTGGACACCACGCGCCAAGCGAATAAGTATCTGTAGTCGCCCAGGTTTGTTTGTCTGTCCGACTCTGTCTATCTGCCATGCCCACCCACCAAGCAGATATGTGTAACATTGCAACACGCATTGCTGAACAAACGAGCTCGATTACGACCATGCTGACTGTACCAGCATTTGCAGACACGGCGCATGCATTGCATGGTCGCCCTCTTGAGATTAGCTGGCGTCTTATTCCGCGCTCGTGAGTTCATCACGTACGTGGTGTTATCCGCATCTCCACGTTTGTGGCTGAGAGGCTTTGCTGTTTGCTTTTGGCGAAATATCGTATTTTTTCTTTTCTTTCTTATTCTAGCGAGCGTCGTCTTCGCAGTAGGCACAGTTTGCAAGCTCTCGTACTGGCTGTTGGTGCCGTGGAATAAGATAAAGACCAGGCAAAAAGAACGAGCGCAGCCTTAAGTTAAAGCGTTTGGAGCCACTTTCACGGCAAAACTGGTGGCGATGGTGCCGAGGAAGATATTTTTTCCCCACATGTCAGTAGTACAAGTTCAGCAAGAGCGAACGCGTTTTGTATCAACTTTTTAGCTCCCACTCAAAAAATAACCTGATATTTCTGCCAGATTTTAGCACAAGCCCATAGATTCAGTACAAAATGTCCGATTTTCTGCAGCCACAGGAAAGTGGAGCCCAGAGATCCAACTCCATTTTTCCTACTGTACCTGCACTTGAAGTGGTAGAAAATTAACTCATAATTGGATGAGCCGTTATTGAGTGGACCCCATTCCCAAATTGGAACAGCCAGCAACAGGCAGAAACAGGGAAACTTTCTCTCAGTCATTGGTTTTTGCGATCCATTCTATGGATGGCTGTGGCGACAAAAGTTGAGCTGCTGACGTTTGCTTCACTGTACGTACGTATTGGGGATTTCTGTGCCAAGATGGATTGGCGAAACAGAGTGTCTTGGCAAAAAACAATGGATAGGAATAATATGTATCAGGGTAGCATACTTAGACCAAAACTGACTGAGTTTAATATCCCAGCTTCGACAATTTCTTCTGGAGAATAAATTTGTGATTGAAGATCTAAAATCCAAAATCAGTGGGATGGTCAATGATTCATGAGTCAGACCACGGTCCGATTATTTGAGGCTTCGAAGGCGAGGAGTTCCTGCCACAATTCAGCTCAGTAGCCCCAGGCTGAACATCACTTTGGTTATTAATACTTATGATGACAGTGGAGATTGACCATTTTCAGCCATGGCGGATAATGAAGGCTGACGACTGGTAGATTGTCTATTCGTTAGACCGCGACATTTCGTGTTGCAAACTGATTTTCTCCCTGGGTATCGCAAAGGAGGAGCATTATTTTTACAAGGACGATAAATCACTGCGCAGCTGAAACATCTGGTTCTTTTTTGTTCCAGTGTCCAGAAAGAACAGGAGAAGACATGGCCACTATGGCTCCTGCTGAGTTTCCATGAATTGCAGACTCTGGCACTGCACGCCTTCTTCACGATCCTCCCACACGAAAGAAGCGCAGCTCCATCGAAGCGCAGCTCCATCGAAGCGCATTTCGACATTCGCTCACTCGCGCACACACAGACACCGTCGCAGTCAGTCATGTACGCGAGTCGCCCACAGCTCAACCCACGCGAAGAGCGCCGCGCGATCACGCCCAAGCGGCTGCACGTGATGAACATGAAGCGTCGCATGGAGGTGTTCGGCGCGCACAGTGACAGCGACAGCGATGACGATGGGGCGTTTAACTGCAACAGCAGCAGTAGCTTCATCATGATGGCGACGTCGGAGCTCTTCGCGTCTTCGCCATCGTCGCCATCTTCATCGTCATACCCCTCAGACAAGAGTAGTTCGCGCCGCAACGTGCTGTTCTATATCACAGCGCAGCTCGTGCTCGTCTGCATCTTCATGTGCGCGTTCGAGGGCGTGTTCCGTCCCATGGCGCTGCATGCGCTGGTTGTGAACGAAACGACCGGCGTACTGCAGCGCGCGGTGCGATCGCTGCCAGTGTTCATCGGACTGCTCTACCTGCTGGATAAATCCAAGTCGAGCTTCCTGTGGGCGATGCAGCTCTTCGTGGCCGCGAAGATCCACATGAGCGCGCTGGGTCTCCAGAACGAGAAGGAACCTGACCGCTCGAGAGCTATTGCAAACGTACTGCTCGCGCTCATGCTGCTCGCGTACCCGCTGCAGCGCTTCTTCTTCCGCCACTCGAAGGCGTGGCTGGCGCCGCTCGCGGCGGTCTCGATTGCAGAGAGCGCCGTACTCGCGAGCGTCGACGAGAAGCTTATGCCGAACCCGCATACCCTGCTGCTTAACTGCGCGTTTTTCGCGTGCAGCACGTTGGCCATGGCGCTGCTCTCGTGCCAATGCATGCGCTCGTTGGCGCCATTCTCGTCAGCCAAGGCCGGCGTGCTCGCGTACGGCGTCGTCGCGATCGCAGCGATGAGCTTCCGAGCGAACGTGCGATTGTCCCCGAACGTGTTCATGATCTCGCTCGTGGCGCAGCTCGCGCTGGCACTGCTGATATCTCGAGAGTTGACTACGTCGTCGCTGGATATCGTGGCGGTGGAGCCAATGGCGTCAGTCGAAGTGGAGGATGAAGAGGACGAAGAAGTGCAGATGGAGGTGGAGAAGCCGTGTATGAGCGCGACTGAGTTCCTCTTGATCAAGCTTTTCGTGGCGGTCGCGACAACCGCAGTCGCGCTGCTGGCGCTTGGGCTCGCGCTCTCGAGCGTGCGCTATTTATTCGGTTGAGAAGAGTTGTTTCTGAACCAGAGCGTCCGTCATGTAGCATGCATTCATCCATTCACTGTCAGTCAGTTCGCTTGCGCCTTCACAATTAAGTTAATTAAATATTCTGACGCAACTCACCACTCCGATTGCTGGATGTAACTTTTGGTGTCGATTCTTGTCCGGGCATTGAACGCGTTCTGCCGCTTGGATGGCTGGTAGGAATGGTACAGAAAGCCCACATGTTCTCCTCGCTCACAGCCCTTCATGAAGTCGGTCGAACCGTCGAAAATCGACTCGACAAGCCGCTGTCAAACTGATCATGTCAACCAACCAATCTAACCAAGCAGCAGCAGCAGTAGAGACTATCACTCCAATCTGGTGTTCTCCACCCGTTCGCGTTTCGTTCTGCGCCGCGCGCGGTGCCGCTGTATGTCTTTGGCTCTTCACGTGCGTGGTGGTGCCAGGGGATTTTCGATGCGCGTGCTGCACGACGAATGCAGAGCAAGGAAGCAGCCACGTCTGTCAATGCCACACTGCAACTCACAGTCTCTCAGGTGATGGTGCAGTAGTTCTCTCTCTCCTTTCCTCCCTCATACATCTGGAGCGATGGTGTTGTTCGCATGCAGCGGGCTCCGTGGTCCTGTGGGTTCGTACGTGTCCATGTGGGCTGCGTCGCACAATGAGGCGTCATCAGGCAGAAGAAACGTTCAGACGTAGAATACGGAGGTGGGGTAGGGCAAGCTACTGGAAGCACAGATAGAGATGCTAAGCACCTAACACCGTACCCAGCTTGCTAATGCGCAGGTGATCTTCGCGCGATGGCCATTATCGAGTTTCAGGTGTCATCGAGTTGCGCATTTTCAGGGGCACTCAACCTGGAGGCGTGCATGCTCGAAATCGGGGGGCTGCATGTTGAAGCTGTGAGCGACGGACAGAAGGAGACAGACAAAGAGTGGTCAGGTGAGCGACTGCGATCTTCTCGTCGCGCTCTCGTGATAACACGCAGCGCAATGCCGTGACCGCGTGTCGCAGTGGAAGCGTTCTTGTTCCTCTTGAAGATCCATGTCTCTCGGGAAGCCTATAGCGCGTAATGAGCACGGCGGGGATCGTGATTCATGGACGATCGACATACATACCGAGGGCATGAAGGCGAGCAGCGCGACGAGGCTGAAGCGTTCAACCTTGCGCATCGCGCGCTTGCCTTCGTGTTGCTTCAACCTCGTAACCCCATGCAGCAGTAGCAGCACTCTCAACAGTCGATTAAAATGCGCTTTCAGAAAAGAGGCGGTGTTGGAGTGGGGCATTTGCACAATGTGACGCTTGGTGTCTGGCTTGCTGATCCTTGGTAGTCACTTTTCAGAGGTTGCTTGAGCGGCAATTTGTACTCTCAGTAAAATTCGAAGGGTTCGATTATCACAGGGTACGTTAAAATAGAGAACGCGGCGGGCTATACCCACCTCAAATGATAATACTGTGATAGTGATGTTAGAAACCAGCACGTCCTTTAGTTTTCTCTGTGAAAAGTCATGCCATACGGGTCAAACCGGGTCACATCCGTTGTTTTTGTGGGTGTGGGTTATTGGCAGTTGCACTCGTTTCCAGTGACGCACGCAGAAAAGATCCAGACTTCCGAGACATGACGGGGATGAGGACCACCAATCACAGGTGGTTGGACCACGGCGGCCGCTTGCTCTTTTGGCTCGGACGATGTTCGCTCGGACCGCGGCTGGCCGTGACGTCTGTCGTCCCTCGATGGATCCACGGCAACCCGAAGGATCTGTGTCTGTAGCTTAGCTCCTCGGCCGGCGCAGCCTTCTTCGCCTGATAATAATGCGGTTTAACAAGCCAAAGACCACATACATAAATGGCCTCAAATCAACTCCCATGTGTGGTGGAAGTTTCAAAATGCAGGACGCGCTTTCATCCTGGTGGTATATTTATTATCCCATTCCCGTGTGTGTTCAGATTTTATTGTACGCTGTGGGTGGGGTGGGGACGGTGGACGGGGAATAATAATCTTCATAACTACTACTGCTAATCAGCTCAGCTCCGTGGCGCTCGCTCGTCGCCGAGGTCAGGTCAGGTTAGGTCAGCTTCTCCACGCCAAACAGACATGAAGAAGCTGACCGATTAGCAGACCGAGTCCATGGCGGCAAAGCGTTGCGATAGCGTGCGGTTGAGCGAGCAGTGCGCGATCGGGTGATCCAGGTCGTTCTCCTGCACGGGGGTCTCGCCCTTGCTGTCGGACTCGCTCCCCTCGCCCTCCGGCAGGTCGCAAAAGTACTTGCCGTGGCGCACGCTCAAAAAGTCCATGAGAATCGTGATGATGCCGTTGTGGTGACTACACTCTTCGATCGCGTCGGGCGTCGACTTGCGCAGCTTGTCCAACACGGACACGAGGAACGCGTTCAGACACTCTTCGTCACAGACCTTGATCATCGGCATGGCGCTACACGTGGCGCACACCTCGCACTGCGCGTCGCCCTTGTTGCGCGACGCCATGGCGCCGACCAGCTTGAACATGTTGATCACATTGCGAAAGTCCTCCTTGCTCTTGTACATGGACGTCGATTTGCCCTTGCACGAGATCTTCACCTGGTACATCTTGACGCCACCGAGGGCCGGCGCGTCGGTCACGCGCGCGCAGAGGCTGGCGCTGGTCACTGCGTCCTTCATACTGCTGGAATAGATAGTGGGGGAGGGAATAGATAGAAACTGGAGAAACGGGAGGGCAAAACTGATCCGCGGACGGGACTTGGGACTTGGACGGGCACAGAGAACTGGGGACGGACGGACGGACGGACGACAACGACGTTACACGGGCGAAGGCGGCGGTAGAAGCGTGCGTGCGTGCGTGCGTGGGTGCGGATGCGGATGTGGACGTCTGGGGCTTTTCACAAGTGCCGTGGCCAGGAAAAAATCGGAACCAGCGCTTCGCTTCGCTTTGCTTTGCGGACCAAGCACACAGGGTCGAAGCAGGCCTCAAAGAAGACTGGTCCCGCCCTCTCTCTCTGTGATTTTGTATGCCGCAAGCTTTTGCTTGATTTGTGGGTTTCCCCTCTCGCCCAGGAATAAACAAAGTCGTCAAACCTAAGAGTCGGTTCACTTGAGCAAAGTAAGCGGACGAAGGCGGACAGAGCGGACGCTTGCCTCCACACAATCGCTTGCGTCCTATTTTACACCAGTAATAACACATAATGAGTGGACGAAGCGAGTGTATCATGTTTTAAGCAAATCATCATGAATAATGAGTGGACGAGCAGCTGCCTTTTGCGCCGCCTTTCTGACGATTGGGTAAAAACCTACAAGTTCCGAGCTTTTTCGAGCCAAACGCTGCAACAGGTAGCAGGCAGGTGCGTCGATGGGCGAGAAGACAGAACTCTTACGAGTCCATCCAGGTGACGACGTCTTGCGTGTTGGTTGGATGCCACGAGGCAATCCGTCCGTCGCCAGTCACAGGGAAAGATGGGACTGTACGTGGCACCTGATAGCCGTCTCGTGAATTACATGAAGGATCTGTGTCATTGAAGAGTCACTCGTTCACCTTTTTCGGCTGCGGTTGCTAATTCGATGATAATGTTGCAAAAAATATCATTTTTGTTGATTGATTTCGCGCTTTTGATTGGCTGAAATCGCCTTCTCCTTTTGCTTTCTCGCAAATGTACGGTACGGTATAATTTCCAATATACAAGCGCGCGCCGACGCCAACCAATTCGCCAATGCGTTTCACTCGCTTGTCTGTAGGTATATTTTCCAAACTTGTCCTCCCTCTCGCTCTTCAGAATTACAGTATCGCTTTGGATTGGCGATTAAAGGAATCTGCCAGCATCCCCTATTCATATTCATTTTCGAATGGTTGCACCTGGAAAACAACACCATAACAATGGCCAATCTGTCACATGCCCAAGCAACCTGCATGTTGCCTCGCAGCTTGCGCACTTCAACATGGACATGGAGACCAGATTGGACGTGGCTGACGCGGGTTGGTCCGCGGCGTGCTGTATCTCCCACTCTTGTTTGGTTTAACTAGACGAAGCGAGCCGTCTGCATGCTAGACAAACAACATCGCAATGTGGCTCGGAAGTATGCGAGCAAGACGATGGAGGTTACTACAATAGGCAAAACAAGACTCATCAAAAATGTCTATATTGACAAGATACAACTCAGCGAATTATATCAGGAGCTTGCACTTGCACTTGCACTTGACGCAAGAAGCAATCGTCGACGTGTCAGAAGAGCACTGGAGTGCTTGATGGTCTAACAGCGGAAATAGTCGGTCGATGCTCCTACCACCTGGAAGTCCAGGTGTCACAGCATCTAATAGCATCTCCCAGTTACAGAATGGCTTGCTTTTGTATGCGTAGTTTGCAGGCTTCTGTCGATTGCCTGCGTGTTTGCAACAATGGACGCATGGAGCGAGAGAGCAATGCGCAACAGCAACATGAGCTGACAACATGGAAAATGTCAAAGTGCAAGCCAGACAGATAGATTGCTTTGGAAAATGTCTCGATTTCAGGGTGAACGAACATCTTCAGCGAAGGTTGTACAGTGGCTGGCTGATTAACATAGCATGAGCCTTTAACCAGCCAGTTCTTGGATCCTCAGTTAAGGTGGTCCACATGATCCTAGAAATATGTGGTGCACACCATTATACATTTAGCGATTTGATTTGCCAAAAATCGCTCCCGCCAAAAACGAAAGCAGCAACAACCAAACTCGAACGAAAAGGAAATTGCGGGAATGGCGTTACCTGCGCGCGACGACGTCGCTGTTCATCCTGCTGTTGTTGCTGCTGCTGGTGATGATGACGTTGCAGGAGGAGCTTCCGGTCTACACGTGCACGACGAACAAGAAGTTACTGATGACACTGAGCAGCTGCAGATGGTACACCCATGGGACCCTGCGGAGCTCTGTGGAGACATCATGCGCTGCGCGGACTCGGGCGACGAGCAGCAGCTCGAGCAGCTCCTGCGCTTCCTCCAGCAGGACGCCGAGCCGCTCGTGATGGAACAAGTCGCGCTTGGGTTGATTGCTCTTGTGGAGGCTTCTGGCGCTGTTGAAGAGAGTATGGGTGAAACGACGCTCGTGTTCGTGCTGTTCCTGGATCAGTTGCTAGGCAACATCAAGCTGCGGGCGAGGAATGGAAGCGGCGGACAGCACTCATTCGACACGTTGCTTGCGTTTTTCAGGCTCGCGACGAAACGTTTGAGCTCAAACCCATTGGAGGAGCAGGAACGTGCGATGTTCCTGCAGTGGTGCGAGCACATGCTGGAGCTGGTATACACCGACAGCCCGAGTGACGCCACGACCAATGCGGGTAGTGAGGGCAACTCTAGTAGCGACGCCAGGGAGCCCAGTGACCACCACAAGCGAATTGTCTCCATCGCATCGATGCTGCTCGCTCTCCATGATACAATAGCAGAGCGTGAAGCGGCCCCAACGGCAGCAAATTTCAAAGTCGTGACACTTGTGTGGAAGGTACGAATGACAACATCCAACAATTGACTTCCTTCCTCGAGCATCGTCAGTCAGTTCCTAAGCTCACTTGTACGTATGGTGTGTGTGTTTGTAGAATTTGACCAAGATGTCGTCGACATTTGCACACATTCTAGCTGCAAATGCATCCGAGCTAGCAGCGTCAGTAGAATCAGAGACTAACAGCAGTGCCACCGCATTCCAAGTGGACGATGTGCTCGCGAGTGTGATCACATCCATGGAGAAATGTGCGCTGCAACTCTGCAATGCATGCGATGGACTCTCTGAGGCAAATATCGTAGCGACACTCAAGTTCCTGCGGCTCTACTGGCGCGCGTTCCAAGGACAGCTGCTCTGCTACATGACTGTGCTCACCTCCGAGGTGCGGTAACTTGCGGTAAACCTACTATATGAACCTCGTAGATATGTGGGACGTACAGCTCACTTATTTTATCACAATGTGTGTTACATTCACTTACAGGTTGAGTCGAGTATCATGGCATTGGTGAACGTCGCCGCGAGCCTCACAGAGTTGTTCCAGGCACAACACGCAAACGCGATTCCAAAGAAGATCCAAGTGGAGGCATTGCGACTACTCAACATGGTCGTCATGCTGGCAGAGAAACTTGGTACCGCTGACGCGGACAGCATCAACGCCTCAACGCGAGAGCAGGTGCGCGTGCTACTGTGGCACTCGGACGACGACGTGGTGCGCGCGATCACGCAACGCCGCTGTGGAGACTCATCACCCGACGGCCAAATCGACAAGGGCCGTCAGCGACAGACTGAGTCGTCCATTCGAATCGGTCACTTGCTGGTTGTCGCTGCGTTTGGCTCGGCAGATGACAACATCTTGCCTGCAGAGGACCCGAGTGAAGAAATCGGCGGCGCAAAGATCCTGGCAGCGGGGGGGATGCTGCTTGAAAGGTATCAGACTAGCGCTCTCCACGTGCCATGGAACGTGCTGAAAGAGTCGAACGAGCTCTTTCTCGACTCATTCTTGAACTTGCTGCTGAGGGTTGACGACATCGAGGCGCTGCAGCTTTTTCTGGTCAAGCAACTTTTCCATCCCGACCCATCTCGGCGGTTCATTATGTGGGAGGTGTGGAAGGAGTTCGTCTGCTTTGGGTGGGACGAAGAGCGTGCTGGCGCTGTGCTGACAACGCTGATTGCGATAGCCCAATGCGAAGGTGGACCTACTACCCTCGCGCCTGGTGTGCAGCAGGAAGTATTCGAGCTGATCGCATTCCTGTATCCCGAGATGCCAGACTCGCTCAAGAGACTGTGCATCGACGAAGCCACAGAGGTTGTTGAAGCCATCTTCTCGGAGGGACCATCGCACAAGTTTACGCTCAAAGTGGCGTCGCAGCTGAACCTTTTGGAGAAATTGTCGTCCGTGTCCTTCCTCAAGAACTACGACCACCCGGACAAAGAAGAGTGGATCGCAAAGTACCTGCCCATGTGCTTTGAGTGCTGCGGCACGGTCCTGGATTTGCTGAATTCGAGTACCGACCTGAAACAAGAAGAGAAGTATGGCATGATGCGGATCCTGGATGTGTGTCTGCTCGTCGTGAAGGCAATCCTCGACGACAACGACCCTCAGAGTCCAGACTTTGGCGAACTCGCTCGGATGCTGGTACCCATGAGCTCAGAGATCCTGACCCAACTGAGCAAGATCAACCCCAGAGCAGCAGCAATGGGGCTAGGTCGGTCCCGTTCAGAGACTCCGACGATCCTAGACTTCAAGCTAGAGCGCGAGGCAAGCCACACTCTGTCGCGCATCCTGGAAACGAGTACCCACTTACTGGGCAAGCTGGGAAACACATTAAAACGGAACCAGAGCAACCAGTTTGTCTTTGCGCTGAGAGATCTCTCCCAGGTGCTGGAGCAAGCGCAGCCACATGACGTGAGTGGAGCCATTGTGATCGTTGCGTGGTTTGCCAAGAACACGCTGTTCGACGTCCAAGTAGCCGATGGAGATATGGAGGTTGCGTGGCAGCTGTTCGTGCGATTATTTCGAAATCTGTCGAGTCTACTCAACAGCAAGAGTGGTAGTGAAACGCTCCTATCGCCGCATTTATCGACAACGTTCGACGCTTTTTACGAGTTCCTAGCCCACTCGAATGCCGTAGAGCACCAACAGAGTCACTCAAGCCTCTCGGTTGCAAACATGCTTCATGAGGGTGCGAAAGCGCTCTTCAATGACTTCTTGGCGCTCAAGCAGATCTCCAAAGTAGACGCTGAAAGTGCGTGTCGAGCGGAGATGAGCTCTTCGTATCGAAAGCAGGTGAGAGTTCGACACGAGCGTCTCTACTGCGAACGATTTTCAGGTGAAAAAGGAAGAAACCAACTTAGTGACAGTGCTGATGCTGATCCTGACAACCTGAAGCGTGACTACGAAAGCACCGAGGCGCCATCGTTCAAAGCATTTGCGTCAAACAGTCAAGAATCCGACGGCGGGCGTTCCAGGAAGCGCCAGAAGCTCGACGCTTTTGTGTCCATGTGCAGGAGAAGCCACCAGGCACTCTCTTCTTCATCAGCGCAGACAACAGCTGCAGCGTTACTAAGCGTAGTGACTGAGCAAGAACTAGACGAAGCCACGCACATGCTCGAACAGCTCTTGGCGAGAGCGTACTGCTAGCGATCTCTAAGATGAGTTAACAGACCTGAACTTGGATAGAAATGAACGGTGTATTGAATAGGGTTAATGTCTCTCTCTCTCTCTCTCTCTCTCTCTCTTTGTTGCTCTGCGTAGATGACGTCCCAACAGGCCTTTAGCGATACGATCGACCAAACGCCTGGAAGAACCCTGGCTCGAATTTCCCACGCGCTGCCTCTGCATTCTTCTTTTCCCGCTCGGCAGCTTCACGCGCCTGCCGCTCGCGGTCCTGTCTGATCTCTAACTCGACTTGTGCTCGCTTCTTCTGACTGTTGTACTCCTCCTCCGCCAATATCCGCTGCAATTCAGCCTGTCGCCGGTTCTCTTCTTCCTGCTGCAAGCGCATCTGCTCCATGTGCCGAGCTTTGTCAGCAAGAAGTTGATCGTTCTGCGACAGAAACTGCCGGGTCTGGTCGCTCGAGAAGCCCTTCCAGTGGTCCACGCGCACACGCTGGTCGAATGGCACACCGGGAAGCGCTGCCTGATGGGGGTTCTCGCTCACGAGGTTGCTCTGCAGCACATACTGGATCTCCTGCGCATTCTGCTGCTGCTCGAGCTGCTGGCGACGCCGCTCCTGCTCGCGCTTGTCGTCGAGGATCATCTGGTTGTAGCGCTGGATCTCGGACGCAATGTGCGCGCGCTCGCGCTCGTTCGCACTGTGCAGCGCCTGCTGCAAGCGCTCGATCTCAATGAGGTACGACATGTACGCTGCCTGCTCACGCTGCTCCTTGTCTTCGCGCTGCTTGCGCTCCTCCATGAGCTGCAGCGACCATTGCTTGGACTGCAGAGCCTGCATGCGCGTGCGCTCGAGCCTGAGCACGTCCTCACCATCGAATTTCTGAGCTGCTCCTGGTGCGCATGTATCGGGGTCGATGCCAATTGAGCGCACGTAGGCGTCGTGCTGCCGCGCGTCGTCTCGCTGCGCAGCTTGGTACCGCCAGTCGTTGCGCAATGTGAGCAGCTCCTTGCGTTTTGCCAGCGCGTCCTCCGACTCGACCTGCAGCAAGTACCTGCGAATAGCTTCGTTCTCATCGTCCTCCTGGCGTTGCGCGTCTCGTTCCACCTCTTCCTGTCGCTTTTTCTCTTCAATCTGGTTCTTCACGCCCGCGATGTCTGCCTGTTGGATGAGTTACAGCAATCAGAACAGCCAAGAAGAAGGTGAGTGCGCTATGTGTTCTATTACTTGTAATGAAGTGCATGTACGGTAACGTACGCCAATGTTGCGCAGGCGACCAGGGCCAAGCTTCTTGAGGCGCTCATTCTCGCGCTGGCGCCGCGCTTCGAGCCGCAGCGCCTCTTTGTCCTCGGGACCCGCAGCGATGCCTCCGACCACCATGGCTTGCGTCTTTCTTGGGTCTGCTGCAAATTTGTCTCGAAGTGGTGTTGAAGACGCAACTGAAGGCGATACACAGAGCTCTCTCTCTCACACACACACAAACACGCTCGCACTGTTTGTTGTTGCGTCGATGGAGCTCCAGACCAGAACCATTCCCCCCACAAGAGCGCGCTTTATATAGATCCACCTCTCCTGCGCGCACTCAAATTTGCCATTTTGAGAATGCGAAACCGGTGACTTTGGTAACTAAGAGACAATAGTTTCGGGCTCTGTCTTCTTTCAACAGTGAGCAAGAACCAGCGAGGTAGCTTCATTCGACAGCAATGAGATGGCAATCACAGCGAGCATGAAGGAAAACAGAGTCGTGCTCGGGTTTGTCACTCTGTGGTACGTGCACAAGTTGGTCGGTCACACGCTCGCCACCTTAAGCTTCAGAGTACAGAGAGGAGCTCTTAACAATTAACTGTCAATCGTGTGTGTGGAACCGACGAAGCCCCACTGAGACCCTTTGAAGATACGCGGGGCGACCCTCGCCTCGGATCGCGCTCGTTGCCGCCTTCCAGATTTTCCACGCGGCGTTTGTATCTCGGTTCCACAGCCTGGAACAAGTCGTACATCTGACCAGCCCGTGACGCAAGGTTATGTCGCTCCTGTACAGTCGAGGGTTCTTGCATTTCCGGAACATCTCGCACTCGCCCTGTTCGCACGCGCTGCATCTGCTGCTGGTGCGGAACTCATCGACCAAGTACACGTCGTAGCCCGCCTTCCAAAACATCGTCCTAAAGCCCTTGCCATTGACGGTCTCCTTGGACCTGCACTGTTGCCTCTGACCCCAATCCCCGATCGCGACGATCGTGCCTGCTCCGCTTTCGAACAGCTCCTCGAACCGCTTCAGGAGCCGAGCATCCGTTATCTGGCGATGCATGTAACCCCCAGCTTCAGCTTCCGGAAGATGTATTCGTTGTACACTCGGCTCAGACGCCTGTTCACCTCGTTTTTTTCCCACGTAGCCTTTGAAGCGCTCGAAGTCGGCCGTCTTCCTGTTGTAGGCGCTCAGGTCCGCCTCCCATTCATCAACGTGTTTGTCGCCGATCCTTACCTCCTGCTTGCGTTCCTGTACATAGTTCCGGTACTTCTTCGCCTTCGTCTCCCTGCGGCGCGTATCCTGAGTGTAGCGGAACCTTGTCTGATCCTTGGTGTCTCCGTCGACGCAGCACAACAAATCGCTCATGTTGGGTCGATCACGACGACCACCTTGTCCTTCAGAGGTCCGTAGTTGACAACCTCGTCGATGTACGTCTCGCATTTTCCATTCTTCGTTTGGACCACCCACTCACCGGAAAGATCCTTTCGCTTCAGAAGGATCCTACAGCCAACGCCGTCCGTAACAATCTGGTGATCGAACGCGTAGCCCTTTGCACTGAAGGACTTCATGTTAGTCTTGAAGAAGATACCTCAGGAGCTCTTTTTGCGGTCGTCGAGGTCGTCCCCTTTTAAATAGTCGGTTTGCTTGCAGTGTTCCTCCGTGAGACAAAGCTTCACGAGCGAGGTCGTGTCTATGCGGACGTGTTTGGACACGACGTCGCTGCGCAGTGGGCATGCGTTCTTGACGCTCGTGTCATGCACCTCGACCGCCTTCATCATGCATAGGAGGTAGTCCTGCGGTGAGCACGAGTTTGCGCTGCTCGTCTATCCACGCGTGATAGAGGGGATTCGACGTCTTTGGCTGGTGTAGCCTGAGTAGGTTGTTCTTGACTCTGCGCAAACGAGCGCACAGCGCGTTCTGACGGCTCCTTGTGTTCCTCTAGCTCTCCTTGATGATGGCGACCAGCTCCTTCTTGTGCCACAACACGTTGACGTACCGCTCGACATACTCGACGTAGTTCTGCTTGATGTTGTTCTCGTACATGGTGATCACGTCGATCGAGAGGTGTTCGATCACGGTGCTCATGCGTTCGAAGCTTAGCTCCTCCGACATGTACGCCTTGTAGTACTGCTCGTAGGAGTCCTTGAGCGGATCCATGGTGATCTGCGTCTCGGCGCTTGGAGGTCTGCCTGTGGAAGGCGCCTTGCAGAACACTTTCATCAC
The DNA here is from genome assembly GCA_038051095.1 of Globisporangium irregulare. Lineage (NCBI taxonomy): Eukaryota > Oomycota > Peronosporomycetes > Pythiales > Pythiaceae > Globisporangium > Globisporangium irregulare. The sequence continues at coordinate 22,689 of JALBZZ010000379.1, forward strand.
TGAGGTCACGAACCGTCTGTCGAGCTTAGGCAGCTCGCCACCCACGTCGCAACAGTGGAGCAGGTACAACTTGAGCAGCTGGAGCGCGTGGATCATGATGCTGTTGGCCCGGAACGCAGTATCGGCGAGCTTCTCCGTGACGAGATTGTTCTTGACGACGCTCTTGAGGCTCGTCTGGACGCTGTGATAGATCGGTTTCGGTGGTGGTACCTTCATGTTTCCCGAGCGCGTTCGTTTCGCTTGAGCTGTGGAGGTGGCTCCGTCATGTTCTCCGTTCGCTTGAGTTGCAAACTCTGGACAAGTACGCAGATGGGAGCAAATGTAGAACTTATATATGTATCTATTTTGCGATTCGCGAGTAGTAGCTTATTAAGCAAAACAAGTCTTCAAAAGTTCGGTTGAGTTCCTTTTTTAACTGGCGTCAGGTATTTGACTAATAGATGAGACTGACAAAATCAATAGTCTTGCTGGAGCAAGAGGGGATTCATTCGTGCCTTTTTGATGGGTGGGCTCACAGCATTGGGGTCGACAGTTCTCTTCGCTGATGCCCTGGATGGTGGGTGTCTGATTTTGCTTTTGGATTGGATTTCGGTTTAGCCTTCACTCTGGGTTTCTTCGGTTTGGATCTCGACACTCTACCCAGCCTCCAGACTTTCCTCGGAAGGAAGACCTTGCAGTATGGGAACAAGTTTCCTTTCTCCCAGAGTAGCTCGAACTTCGCCAGGTACTTCTGTGCAAATCGGGTGCCGACCATCGCGACAGTATTCTCTTGGTTGAAGAGAATAGCGTTAACTGACAAATTGGCTGACCCTACAAACAAACAACACGCAAACAACAATCAGAATTTCAAGAGTGCTCGACAGCATTTATCACCATATGAAGCCTTCTCACCAGTGAGCAGTGTAGTTTTATTCACTATGAGGACCTTGTCGTGCATCAGCCCTGATTTTGTTTTGATCAATAGGCTCTAGACAAGTGGCAAGCAGAAGAGAAACAAAGAGTTAGCGGGAACATCCACAACAAATGTGCAACAAACAAGGGAAACTTACTCTTAACTTGTGCTCGTGTTTTTTTCGCTCGGATGAACTTGATCATGGAGATTTCTCTGATAGGAATCTCTTCATCTGTCAGTAATCAGATCCGGAGAGCGGGGTTGTTTTGCGCCAGCTTGACAATCACATCGGCAATCTAAAGAAGAGGATACCACACGCAGCATATCGTAAAAATCATCTAACACTCAAGACAGCAGGCAACAAACAATTACACTCACATATTGACAGCTCAATATATACATGGATATGTCAAGCGCGAACTTGGCACATGTGATATAGCCAAGCATCTCGAAAAACGGCCCGGAATCGTGGCCACTCGGGCAACCTTTCGTATTGGTAGTCTCCTTCGTCTTTTATGGCGACTTCTTTGTGATATTGACTCACGTTGAAGTTGTTTTCGCACCCATCAGACGATGCATCGGTCTAACAGAAAACGGAAGTTAGAGCAACTTCACCGCCAGGCTAAAAACAAACGGAACCCATCTATCCATACAAATACCAAGTTGTTTCACTTTGGAATGCTTGTTTTTCAATGTTATAAAATCACTTGTTGTTATAGAAGTACACAACGACATTCTTCTTAACAATTAACTGTCAATCGTGTGTGTGGAACCGACGAAGCCCCACTGAGACCCTTTGAAGATACGCGGGGCGACCCTCGCCTCGGATCGCGCTCGTTGCCGCCTTCCAGATTTTCCACGCGGCGTTTGTATCTCGGTTCCACAGCCTGGAACAATCGCTTCTTCTTAAATGACAATGCGAGCAGACCGACGGACGACGACGCAAATGTAAAAAAAGAGTTTAGACGTTGGTGATGGCCGAGTTCGGCTTTGGCTCCGAGCCGTCGATGACCGACGGCGTCATGAGTGCCGAGAAGTCGGTCTGTGGCGGATTCGCGGCCTTGAGCACCGGCGACGACGGGCCGTGCGCGCTCTGGTTCGTGTACGCGGCGCCGCCGTGGTATGAGATGTCCACGCCGTTCACCTCCTTCTCCTCCGACACGCGGATACCGATCGTGTACTTGAGCGCCATCAGGATCAGGAACGTCACCACCGACGAGTAGCCCGCGGCCACGCACTGCGACACGAACTGATGCCACAGCTGCTCGGCGTTGCCGTAAAACGCGCCGCCGACCACGCCCGGGTTCACCTTGTCCGTGGCGAACAGACCGGTCAGCAGACCGCCCACGAAGCCCGCGCAGCCGTGGATCGCGAACGAGTCCAGGGTGTCGTCGTAACGCAAGTAGTTCTTCAAGCGCACGCATGCGAACGCCACAATGGCGCCGACGACACCGAACACCACGGACGCCCACGGCAGCACGTAACCACAGCCTGGTGTGATGCTCACGAGACCGGCGACAGCGCCACTGGCAGCGCCAGCTGGGTCCACCGAGCCGTTTAGCAGCCAGTCCATCGCGATCCACGTGAGGAAACCGGCCGAGGCAGCCAAGTGCGTGTTGATACCGGCGATCGCAGCGATGCCGTCGGCCGCGCCAGACGAACCGGCGTTGAAGCCGAACCAGCCGAACCAGAGCAGCGTCGCACCGATCATCACCAGCGGTACGTTGTGCGGCTTCACTTCCTCGCCGTGGTTGTAACGCTTGCCTACGACGATGGCCGCGATGAGCGCGCCGAAACCGCTCGACACGTGGATGACGGTACCACCGGCAAAGTCAAGCGAGCCCATCTTGCCTTCCCAGCCGAGCGCGGTGAGCGCGTAGTCATCGTCGAGCTTCAACGCCCACATCCAGCGCGCCAGCGGGTCGTACACGAGCGACGTCCAGAGCAGCGTGAAGAGCACGAACGAGCCGAACTTCATGCGGCCGACGATGCCGCCACTCAGCAGCGCTGGCGTGATCATCGCGAACTGGGTCTGGAAGAGCGCGAAGAGCACGTGCGGGATCTGGCCGCCGTACGTGCCACTCGGGATTTTGCCCACGTCGTTGTAGCCCGCCCACTGGAAGAGTCCGTCCGAGCCGAAGCAGACCGAGTAGCCAAACACAAAGAACTGGATTGACACCATCGCGATCGACACGAACGACATCATGATCGTGTTGGACGCCATCTCCTCACCGGCGAGACCGGCGTAGAAGAACGCGACGCCTGGGGTCATGATCATCACAAGCGCGCTGGACGCCAGCATCCACGCCGTGTTGCCCGAGTTGAGCTCGGCGCTCAGGTCCTCCGACGCCTTGGCGCCGGGGCGAGGGAAGTCCACGCACACGTTCTCCGCGTCCAGGTACTGTGACGCGGTACACTTAGGCACGGCTGGTGCGGCGGTGGCGTCTTGTGCCGTGGTGAGGCTGCTCATGAGCACGACAAGCGCCGCCACGGACAGCGCCGTACAGGCGCGCGACGCCCACTTGGAGGACGAGGTGGAAGACAGCATGAGGACGGGAGCTTCTTGCTTCTTGCTTCTTGCGTTCAGCAGTCGAGGCGAGTCGAGGCGCTGGCTTGAAGGTGTGCCTTGGAGTGGGGGAATTCCGAAGTGAGCACTGAGAGCGAGTGAGCGCACGCGGTGGTGTGGCACAGACACAAAGACCGACCGACTGATGAGTGAGTGAGTGAGTGTCTGTCTAGGGTCAGTCGTCCTTTGTGCTTAGGATCGTACAGCAAGCCTCGGGGCATTGCACAAACACAAAAAGTTTTACTTTTGCTTTTGCGATACGGTATCCCCATCTCCTTGGTGCCAGGTGCAGGTCGAATGATCATAAGGAGCTTTCCAAAAGCTGGCTAGTGTCTGTTGTCTGGATGTGCCGTAATGCGCTGTACCGGTTAGGTGCGTAGCTGTTGGTGATGTGCACCTCTCCTCTTCCTGAGCTCCTCTTCCGCTCCCAACGCTCGCATCTTTTACCTGTATAAACGAGTTAACTCTGTATAATTGATACTACGTGTTTGGAATTTAGACCGTGAAAAACCTTTATGATTAAATTATATTTCCATATTTGATGAAATTCGATGGTTCCGCTGGTATGGCTCATCCTCTGAACTGAGCCGGTGACGCGTTTTGATCGACCAATCAGGTTGTTTGGCAGCGGCCATGCGCGCTACGTGTCAACCCATGACGCACCACGCACTTCCACTTCAGAAAAAAAAAAAGAACCGAGAGGTTGCGACTGGACTGGACTGTGCATTGGCGATTGGTCCGATTGTTTTGGATTGGAATGGCTCGCTTCTTGGTCTTCTTCTTCTTCATGTCTTGGTGAGTTTGGGAAAGATGGAAAGAGGAGGCAAGAGAGGGGGACGGATCTCACAGAGAATGATGGATGGATGGATAGCGCGCATGTGAACCCAGGGTCAAACCCCCAAGCTCTCTTTGTTCAACGCTGGAAGATGTGCGATTAAAATTTAAACACTGTTGGCTTCTGGTGGTGTAGTTTCTACTTCTACGAAATGCAGTAGCATTTCTCTCCATGTAAAAAAGTTGGCTGTTCAAGATCCAACAAAATGCATCGGCAGAAAAATATTGAACGTCAGTCGCTGGACTGCTTTGGCCTTTTTCTTGTGCCTGTTGAGCTGCCAGCCTCATCATTCTTATGATTGAGCTGACCTGATGGTGATGACATGGGAGCAGTGGCTCGTTTCTGCACCTTCAGCTTTTCTCTCAGTTCAGTTCTGTGCCGAACACTTCTTTTCAGCCAATGACTTTGCGGTTATAAATTGAAATATGCTGTGATTGGCAAAAAAACAAAACCGCTATGATCTTGAAACGACAGACGAGTCCAACACATTCCTCATTCGATTTCGTCCTTGTATGGGAACATGACTCCAGTCTTTTTACACATGACGCCCCGGTGACCGATTTTGAATGAGATTGTTGGGCTGCTGCAGAAATGGGCGACGCCCCGCATTGTGGCTTCCTTTTCTTTGTCAGACTCTTGTGGCTCATTCCTCCACCTCCGTTCGCTCACTCGCCCCGCTCAATGGAGAGTTGGATCGAGCGACTTCAACATACACTTTTGAAGCCCTGAGCTGCAAGTTCCCACTTGGCGCTCTTGAATGCATGCAAAGCAGGAGCGCGCGCACATACACAGCAGCCAGAGAGACGTCACGACACCAATCGGCATCGCGAGTGGGAAGGAAGGTGAGGATGGATGATGGTAGTGGACGATGATTAATTTGCGGCCACACCTGATTCACACATCGCGTCCTGTTTGCACAAGAAAATGAATGCTGGAGCGGCCGTTTTACAGCAGCACAACAGGCTCTTTGTATGACTGCTCACGGAGTGAGACGCTGGCAGTGCAACGCTTTGCTCATATGTACACTTTTGAGCGACCGTGCGGAGCTCTCGCTTCTCGAATTCTCGAATTAACCGCGCAGAAGTGTGATCAACGCGACCGTAATCGCCACTTGGCGCTTGCCTTCGTTCGAAAAAACAACTTTTTTACAGGAGTAAAGTGAAGGTGCACTCACTCAACTCGGAGCTGAGCCACTTCTTCACTTGATTAATAGATCAGAAATGGCGCGATCCCGTGCTGTGGATCGTTTCCTCCTGAATAACCATCCCTTCAACTGCTCACCACCGATTAAAAGTGTCTATTGTAGGTTTGACACCATAGCGAGCGATAATGTTGCTTGCATTAAACTCCTCTTGTTTCGAAAACTTGCCCCTTGGTTGCGGTGGCTCTGACAACCAAGCCTGCATTTTGCTTGCTAAGCTGTATGACAAAAAAATTGAGCTTCAATATAACTTTTCAGGTCACTCCAACAATAGCTCGATCAAGATAATATTTACACAATATATTATTTAATAATATCATGAATGATTTTAAATATTGAAAGTCTTGATTTGTCGATACACGATATTCCTTTAATATCCCTCACATTTGTTACAAGAGCACTTTTATAAGACCAGAACGACGAATGAGTAAACGGGTTGAAGTTTATCCTGTTTTTATAAATATGCTTTGAGGGATAGTTTATACCAGTCCTCATAAAGGGTTTCCTAGAGAGTTAAACTGGACAGAGCTAAACGCAAAGTGGTGCATTACTCGACGCCACTACTTGATGGCAAATCAATCAATCAACGTGGTTGTACATGACGATACATTTAGCAAAAGCGGCACACTAGCGCCACTAAAGGTAGCGACTTATCAATAATATACACATACCTATTATTAATGGCCACCGTTCAAATGTAATAGCCGTATTATTCATTGCGATATTTTGAAAAACTGTTTATTGTGATCATCCACTTTTGGCGCGCAAATCACAGTCAAAACGCAAAGAGAAGAGCACCAAACACATACAAGATGGCGAAGACGATGACACACGTTCGACCAACGCGCGGGCAGAAGTAACAGCTGCGTGTGTACCAGCAAGAGCACCCCAAAAAGTTGCTGCGTGTGCTGTGCAAGTGGGCCGTCACCGCTTTTTCAGCTGCGGCATCTGGTGCGATGGTCGCCACGTGCTACTTCTACTGGGCAATGCGTCTTGCCGCCGAAGTGACGAGCAGCTCTCCAACGTTCAAGTACTCATGCTGCCACCAAACACAACCGCCCATCTTCAGCTCCAAGACGCAGGTATCACCAGGTTATTCAAAGCCCAAGTCAATCGCCTCAAAAACCGTCACTACGTCGACGAATTGACGCCATGGTGGAGCGCTCTGATGTTCTAGGTAAAGAGAGTGTGGGTAGGGACTTTGAGTCCTTATTTCACGTGGACATACTTGTTACAATACAGTGGGCACAGGAAGCATGGGAGTCGGTTAAAAAGAGTACCGTTGCCAATTGCTGGCGGCACACAGGAGTCATTGATGAAGGCTTCTATGAGCTTG
>JALBZZ010000380.1:0-29360 GCA_038051095.1 Globisporangium irregulare
CAACTGGCACCACAAGTTCCCGTACGACTACGCAACGTCCGAGTTCGGTGTGACCCAGCAGTTCAACCCAACGAAGCTGACAATTGATATCCTGGCGAACCTGGGACTGATCACGGACCGCAAGCGCGCACTGGGGGTTTGGGGCAAGATGCAGGAAGCCAAGGCTAGCGGCAAATCCGCATCGAGCATCACGGACCCGGACGGCGACGATCCGAACAAGGCGTTCTCGGACCTCAAAGCCAAGGCACACTAAACTACTAGCGACACAGACAGCAGACTACGGATCCAAACAATCAAGCATTCGCATATATTTCTACGCAGTAAGTAAACAATAACAATCAAGAACATATTGACCATCTCTCATGCCCATCGTTTGCATGCATATGCATATGCCGAAGAAGTGTCCACAAGATTGCGCGATTAATTAGCACGTCCAAGCTATTTGTAGGAATCTGATCCGCTCATGAGCGGTTATCCTTAGCAACATCAGGTTCTATTTTTGGAATCTTCAGAAATGGTCTACCCCAAAATTGCCATTGTCGCAAGGAGCAACAGTAGCGTGGTCACGATTGCAGCATTCGCGAGTGGGTCAATGCCAAGAGCAAGCACGTAACGCCAGAGAATGGAGAAGTCACTGAGCGATGCGTCGCTCACGACAAGCGCCTCGTCAGCGGCATCCCATCACTTTGTGCACGCGCGCTCAAGCAACACAGTGCTTGAGCATCAGCGGCAGCATCATGGCAACGTAGGTATAGTCGCCATAACGAGTCCGCTCGTGGTGCATCATGTGGACGGCGATGCGCACGCCTCTGAGCCCGCGATTTGCTCCTCGTGCTCCTTTGTGTCAGAGGTGTTGGAACCGTTGGGACCTCCACCACCTGAAAGCGAAGAGAGCGAATCGATCTGGAGCCGCCCGGAGCACAAGGTGTCGGCGTTCGTCGTGTTGCTCATCGAGGAGTTCCTCGTCGCGTACCAGTTGAACAAGGTCGCGCGCGCATTGAAAGAAGAGCTCGCAGAGCAAAAGCTCGGCTTCCCAAACTCCACTGGCGAGCTCTGGTGCGAAATGTACCACAACTGCCGCGCTGTTCTCTCTCGCAATGGTAGCGGCAGCAGTAACAGCAGTGCTGCCAGTACAATAGAGAAGCTGGTCGAGTTCTGTGTCGGTGCGTCATCGACTCGCAAGGGCTTTGCTTTAGAACTCTGCGCGAACAGCCCCGTAAGTGTGTGTGCATCTCCGAAGAAGGCCAGCGTGACCAAGAAAGGCAGTGTCAACGGCGTGCCAGTGTTCTCGCTCATGGACGCGCACGTGCAGATGCTGCGCTCGCCCGTTGTGCGCCCAAGTCGCCGATCCGCAGCAAACAATTCAGTGGACGCACATTCTTCTTCTGGCGCCGGAGCTTCGTCTTCACCATTCATCCGCAGCGCATCACTCGAGAGCTCTTCGTCCGCACCAGCTCTCGTAACTACCACTTCAACTTCAACTTCAGTGACTGCTAGACCTGGTGACCACACCACCACCAACGACCCCGGCTCACCATCGAAAAGCTCTTCAACTGTGGTAATTGCAGCGAAGAAAACAAAGAAGAAGCGCAAGCACGTCGCTGGGAATGGCTCAATAGCTCTGTCTCGTCATCACCAGCCTCAACACCATTATCACCAGCATCATCACCATCCAGAGAGCTATTACTACCAGAGCGACAAACTGCACACAAACGGCCACTTCGGCGGCACGCAGACCAACGTCCCCGTGCACGCGAGCTTTGAGCAGCGCACAGCCACTCCAGGCTCGTACGTCGAGCCTGCGCTCGTTCTAGCCCATGAAGCGCAGCTCAAGCGCGACCTCGCGTCTGTGCGCATCCTCGAGCGCGAATTGCGCCACATCCGACTGGAGAAGATCGCGATGGAGCCAAAGAAGTCGCTCGTCAAGCGCCTGGGCTTCGCGTCCATGACCAAGGCCGAGAGCCAGCGCATTCGCGAGAAACAGGACCCGTATTTGAACGACCTCTTGATGGAGAAGCTCGGCTTCAGCAAGCGGTTCGAGTGCGCGCTCTGCCAGTTCGCGTTCCTGCAAGTGAACCTGCCATACAAAGTGAGCTTCAAGTGCATCATGGACGTGTACGACAAGTGGCAGTACGAGCCGCCGGACAGGGAGTACGCGACAAAGTACAGGGCTCCACTGTGTTATGACGCTGTGCATGTCTGCCGCATGTGCGCGCAGATTGTGTTTGAGCGCACTTCATCCTCCTCAACGGGCGACCAGGAGAGTCATTATACTGCAATGGCTCAGCAACATCATCACCGTCAATCGTCAGGTCGAAAAGCCAAGCAGGTCCTTTCAGCGCAAGACATGAACGATAGCTGCTCGGACCCGTACGCGCTGCCGCCGCTGTTTGGAGACGACTGCTACGAGCACGACGCGCTATATCGCGGTGAAGACGCGCACGAGGAACTGCGCAGCACGCTGCTGGTCGAGTCGCCCGCGAAGGCGATTGTGTACGCGAACCAGAGCAACGAGGTGTTTATGACGTCCAAGGAGTGGGAGGTGATCAACCCACAGCGGAGCTCCATCCGCGAAGCCATCGAAAGCACCGTGCGACGGACATCGGGGACACCAGCACTGGCTTTGACGCTTGGAGTTGCTGGTGGATCTGGACAGCCGAGTAGCAATAACAACCAGGGGAAAAGGTGATTGTGTCAAAGCTATTGATTGGTACCGAAGGTATTGAATGCAACACAAGACCACAATGGGATAAAGTAATAAGGAACCAGAGCTCATTTCATTTGTCGCCTTTAAAGAAAAATCTCAAAAGCTAGAATGGAAAAGCGCACCGCAGACCGTACTAAGGATCCAAAACTAAACAACGCGCTTAAGCGCTGTCCTCGTTCTGGAACTGGTAGGTCACGTGGCACTTGCCGCAGTAGTGGCGGTCGAAGTGGGTGGCCATGAAGACGCCGGCACCGCACTCTGGCGATGGGCACTCCTTTTTCAGGCGCTTGATCTTGCCGTTGTCGTCCACCTTGTAGAACTTGAGCACAGCGAGCTTGACCTTGCGGTGCTTGTGCTTGATCTTCTTTGGCTTGGTGTACTGTTTCTTCTTGCGCTTCTTGCCACCACCACGCAGGCGGAGCACCAAGTGCAGGGTCGACTCCTTCTGGATGTTGTAGTCCGAAAGGGTGCGGCCGTCCTCCAGCTGCTTGCCGGCGAAGATCAGACGCTGCTGGTCAGGAGGGATTCCTATAGAACACAACGACAACAGAAAGTGGTGAGAGGCCATTCCTATAGCACCACAAACTCAACCCCACAGCGGGGCTTGAACGAACCTTCCTTGTCCTGGATCTTGGTCTTCACATTGTCGATGCTGTCAGATGGCTCGACATCAAGGGTGATGGTCTTGCCCGTGAGGGTCTTCACGAAAATCTGCATTTTCTGTTGGGGGGACGAGGGCAATCAGTGGTTAGTCTCAAAGCATTCACAGGGTACATGGGGGGAATTCACCACAGCTGAACGGCAGCACACAAGAGACACACGAGACGGAACCAAGCAACGCCACTCGATACCAGCGACCAGTACAACGAAAGCAGGCAACCGAGCAACCCGAAAGTCAGCCCCACCGCACCACTCAAGTTTAACCGTGCGCCACCAGACTCGAGCGACGTCCCCATTCCACCAGGCAGTTCCATCTCGCGCTTAAAATTCTCTCCGCGCCGTCGTCGTCCCGCCGAATGGATCTTCCCCCGCATGCTGAGGTAGCAAGTGATCATGCAGGTTCATATATATACCTACGGATCAGGAGCCCACGCCTCATCGAAAGGAAGCGCAGGCCGCCCAATCCGATCCTTGATATACACACAAGCGCATAATCCTTGCCGACCGCGGTGCTGCTGTCTGTCTAACTGACTCATTGACTGACTCGGTGACTGCGCGCCAAGAGTCGTTCCCGTCTTCCCAACACATGCGTGTGTGTCGGTCGAGGTCGTCCGTGCGTTCATTCAGGCGCGAGTGAGCGAGCGAGGGGACTCGCTTCTTCCTTCCGGGTGCTCTGCGAGGGCCACAAGCGTCGCCGCGGAAGAAAGGCTCGTCAAACAGCAGCGCCGCTGCGGGTCCGGAGTTCTGTCATCTTCGTATGCTTCATCGTGGTAGGATCTTGACGTAGGTACTTGGTGGAGGGATGCTGGGGAGCAAACACATGCAGGTGGCTGAAGAGAGTGCTGCTGCTGCTGTTACATACCGCTGCTCGGTCTCGGTTCCCAATTCCAAAGTGCTCGCGCCACTCGCTTTTCGGCCGTTCAGCCGCTGGCAAACAGCGCCGTCAAAGCCTCCAGCTGGCCCAGCACCAACCAATCGATTGGCCAGTGAGAAAATAGGAGCGTAATTTTCGAAAATAGTCGTTTAGAAAAGTGAAACTATATAAATGTACATAACACGTCCCAATATTCGAGACCTGCCCATTTCAATTCGGGAAGTATCCCGTATACTAAAATGCTCAAAATCTTGCTTCATATTTTTCTACGACTGTAGAAGCTCGACAAAGTACGGGATGCTAAAGTTTTCCAATAAGTACGCTTTACTCCTTTGAAGCCAACTTGTGTCACTCGCTGCTAGTGTGGGCGGGATTGAAGTTGCCCTCACTTTGCAGCTCGCTGCCCAAGCCACAAGACAGAGCGCTAGATCATTCAGCGCGTGATGACGCGACGGAGAGAAGAGCCGTCTGCGGTGCGTGTGCTGCTCCATTGTGGCGTTTTTAATGCTGGTAGCAACCTCTTGAAGTTTTGCTAGACGAATGGTGTTGCATTGTGGCCGCGCAAATCCTGGTACGTGTTGGCTCTTGTCTTGGTTGTGCGTGGTCTAATCTTGGCGGTGTTTAACATGCGTGAATCTGTTGCAATTGCACATGAGGTCATTCTATCGCTTTTTGCCACAATGAGTGTCGCGTGTATGCTCTCGTATTTATAGCGTGTTTTCTCATGTTCGCATGTGCAAAGTAGGAAAAACTGCAACTCCAGAAAAAACGCGGCTGTGTGTTATTAATTAGACATACTCATGGAGCTATCTCCAGCTTGTGTAAGATACATGCTGGATGTGACTGTGTAGTGCGACTACGGCGAGTGTGAATTAGTCCAGAAAGCTCTAGAGCGCATTGATTTGTCCCCCCTCCCCAAACGTACACATAAGTAAGTCCTCATGGGGACCTGGACACTCTTCTCCGCAGCCTATTGCGAGAGCAAGAGCACGTGTGTGCTGATCGACGCGTGGCTTCAGCTTATACTGTGCATCTTCTCGCTTTTTGTGGTCGTGGTGCTGCTCGACTACATGACCGGCTGCTGTCGGTGTCTTCGTTGCTTCAAGCCCAGTGAAGACGATGGGTCTTACAACGAAGGCTCGATGCTCCGTCACGTGCTGGGGCGAGCGCGTCACTCCTCCAAGTCGTCAGGACGCCGCATTTGGAGCAACATCAAAAGCAGAACCTCACCGCTTCCAGTCTCTGTGATTCGCAAAGACGCGCGCTCTGCCCAGATTTTGAGCCACAAGAACTCCCAGAAGCATGGCGCTCATTTCATCAAGCAGACCCAGCGCATGTCCCGCATGGACGTCACGGTCATGCAAGTTCGTGGTGTCCAATCCGAAAGTGCTTCATCTGACTCGGACAAATCGTGCGACAGCAGGAAAGTGGAGTCTGCTCGAGGTCCAGTAGTACTGGATGGCGCACGCGATGGATTAGGGAGTACTCAAGGCAAGCACCGATTGACATCCCGCGTGCAACGAGCGGAATCGCCGGCACGCAAAGCAAGCTTCTCCATCTCAGCGCTCATTAATCGAGGGTCTCATCATCCATCATTTGTGGACGGTGATGGGGACCAACCACCAATTGAGGCGATCACTGAGCAAAGAGAGCGTTCGAACTCATTCCGAAAGCGTCTCGTGACTGCGTTCACAGGACCTGATTTCTTCACGAAGCGCAGCCCCGTGCCGCTGACGCGCCAGCCCTCGCGCACTTCCTTTGACGTGCCGTCGTACAAGTTGAAGCACGAGCTGACAGCGCTATCGCCTGATGACCGTCTTGAGAACGAACGCCGGTCGAGCATGGAGCTTCGAGACAAGAGGCGGCTGAGCGTTGGCTCGAGCTCTCAGCTCCAGTTCCAGGTTGGCGGCGACAAGGCATCCGTATACGAGGTGAAACTGAAGGAGATCAACCTCGTGAAAAGACTGGCATTTGGTCCGCTCAGTGAGGTGTACGCTGCGATCTGGCGTGACACGAAAGTCGGCGTGAAGCTGTTGATGCCTCGAGAAGGGGTCGTGGACCATTTGGCAGAAGCTGTGAAGAACTTCCGTCGCGAGATCTGGGTCATGAACTCTCTCAAGCATCCGAATGTCCTCAAGCTCATCGGTGCGAGTCTGACGCCAAGCTGCTACGTCCTCGTGATGGAGTACATGTCGAACGGCTCTTTGTACGAGTACCTCCGAGATGAAGCGAACTTCTTTCCATCGCAAATGGTCACCACCTGCGCGTACGACATTGCGGCTGGCATGAGTTACATTCATCAAGCTGGCATCCTGCAGCGCGATTTGAAGTCGAAGAACTGCCTGCTGTCGGAGAATTTGGTGGTCAAGGTCGCAGATTTTGGGCTCGCGCGGTACAAGAGCAAGCTTTACGGGCAGTACACGTTCGTGGGAACGCCGTTCTGGGCAGCACCCGAGGTCATTCGGCACGAAGACTACGACGAGAAGGCAGACGTGTACAGCTATGCGATCGTGTTGTGGGAACTGGTCGAACGCAAGGACCCGTACGAGAATTTAAATGCGTATCAAGTGCCACTGCTTGTCACAAATGACGGGCTTCGACCAGCAGATTTCACGAACGCAGCACCTCTAGGGCTCGAGCAGATCATGAAGCAGTGTTGGGACGCAGACCCTGAACAGAGACCAACGTTTGCTGAGCTCGCCGAGACGCTGCAGAAATGGCTTCTACCAGACGAAGAAAGCGAGGACCTGTCGATGCATATCCAGCGCGAGCAGAACACCGCGACAGAGGAAGGGCTACACTTTTTTGCGTCTTCACATGGCGTAAACGAGAAAGTGATCCCGATTCTGCTGTCGTCGAGGATGCAAAGCAGACGCTCGCTGCTCCGGAAGCCGTCATTCAGCAAATCAGGAAGCGATCGCTTGATTGCCAGCACTGTCTTCACCGGTAGCAGGTGAACATGGACGAAGACTCATTCAGGTATCAAGCAAATAAACAGCAATGACGAGAGATAGCTCCAAAAGGCACTTGTTTTTGTTTACAAAGTATCTACACATTATGTTTTCATTTCATTTCTTACAGGTGCTTGAAGTAGAGATCCGCAGTCGCGACTGAAGCCGCCGAGCCCGAGGAGACCGAGTCAACCACCGATCGCACCGTGGACACGTCTTCTCTGTCGGTGAGCGCGTTGTGGTTGCTGCTGCCGTTGGTGAGCACGCTGCTGATGTTGCTGTTCATGCTGATGAAGCTCTTGTTGCTGCGGAGGTAGCGCTGGAGCACCTTTTGGTAGTACTCTTCGGTGCGCGGAGGGCGAGCTGCGCGCAAGTTAGCAACATTGCTCCCACCAGCTCGCGTGGGTTGGTCACGCTTCAAGCCCGCAGCGAGGATGTCCACGTGGTATTGCCGAGAACCCACACGGAAGTCCGCGCCATCCCTGTTGTTGGACGAAGCAGTGAGTGCCACGCCGTAGTCGCTGATCGTTCCAGCGTCGTTTGAAGAAAACGAGATCAGCGATGGAATCGACGACGACGCGCCGGCCGAGACGTTGTTGTTGTTGTACGGCTTGAAGTTGTTGTTCTGAATCTCAAAGTGCTCGACAACATCCACCATTGACGAGAGTCTCGGACGTGGGGTTCGGCGTCCAGCTGGTCCCCTCGTGAGACTCAACCGATGTTGCTGGTGCTTCTCCGATTCCTGGAACGACATGGCTGAGATCGACGAGTTGTCATCAGGGACCCCGATCGACGCCTGGTACGCTGGTCGAACCGCAGACTCGGTAATTGAAGACGAGATCGTTTGCCGATGTCCAGAGATCGACGAGCGCTTGCGCTTCTTTTCAAGCTGCTTGAGGAGCTTCGCCTTCGTCTGGACCCCCGACGGAATGACAGAAGTCACGCACTGCAGGCAAAAGGACTCCATGCACGGCGCTTGGGACTTCTTGCCTTGGTGGGCTCGATGGTAATGGTCACAGAAGATTGGCTTCTTGACACGGCACGAGCGGCAGACGCGCTGCCAGCAGCCTCGGCATTGCTGCGGGGAGTCCCAGAAGAACATGGAGCGCGCGCAGACGCCACAGAGATCTTTTTCTTTTCCTGGTTTGCTGAACAGATGGGTCGCCATGGCTCCAGGAGCTGCACTGAAGGAGTGGAGAAGCATCGACAGGTTCTTGGCTTGACCGCTCTGAGCTGTGTTTGCCAGCGCGATGATGCTGTTGGCAAAGCACGTGTCGCCGAATGAGGACGAGATACGTCCTTTTGGATTGAAATCGCCGTGCATGTACATGCTCACGAGGTCGTCGGCCTGCTTCTTGAAGAGAATGCCGATGGAGATGAAGCCGCGAACATACCTGCTCGCCTTGCTGCTGATCGCCTTGGAGCACTCGTCCGTTGGTTCGATGGAATGCAGCACCAAGTACCCGAACTCATCTCCATAGTCGTCCTTGAAGCAGTCCATTTTCTACAAGTGGTCCAAGCAAATCACCAAAGGTCAGTAAACAATGCTCCATGAGTTCAATTCTGAAAGAGACCTTGGGTCTAAGGTTTTGTACCTTGAAGCTCAGGAAGTCCCGGTTCTTGCAGAAAAACAGGCCTGGGGTCTTGAGTGCGGTCCACGTGATGCCAGAGAACTGGAACTGCTCCTGGTCGTCGCCGCATCGGTCCACGTGAAGCACGCCGGCGTCGAGAAACTTGTTGCTGAGCAGAGTGTGGAGCACCTGGGAGTCCTTGGTGGTGTCTGCGTAGAGGCCATTCATGACGTCGTTGAGCGAGCCGTGGATGGTGCCGCTCGCCATCATGGTGCTCGTGTGCTGTTTGCGGCGCATGTGGCGGTACACGCGCACGTCATTTGACTCGCGGATCAGCTTCCATTGGCGATCCCTCGCTTCAAAGTTGGTGGACGGCGAGAGCGCAGTGCCGGCGTCCGAGCTGACGCGCTGTTTCTTGTTGCCGCGCGAGACCGCGACGCGCTCGCGCTCTTCGCGCACGCGGAACATGTGCATCGTGTTCTCCAGGCGCTTGTTGCAGAGCTCGTGGTACATCTTGAGCTTGGCCGAGCTGATCTCGCTGCGGCTCGCGCGGATGCGCTGGAACAAATTGTCTTCCGCAGGCTTGGCGATGAACGACGCCTCAAGCTCCATGTCGAGCTCCGGGTCGCGGGTGCGCGTGGTGGCGGTCGACATGGATCTCGATGCGGACGGTGGCGCGGCTAAGATCGGGATGTCTTCAGTAAAATAGCGCGCGTTGACCACCGGACCAAACGTCATGATCCTGTGCTTGGTGTGGGAATAGAGTGAAGCAGACGAGGTATTTACAGAAGTGAAGCGGATCGACCAGTTGCCAGCGAACGAGCGTGTCTGTGGCGCTCTTTCTCTCTGGAGACAGAGGAATGAGACCAAACAAACAAGACGAGGCGCAAAGACGCACCGCTACCACTACTAGCAGCAGCAGCGTCTATTTGGGGAGAAGAAGGGAGGAAGGAGATCGAACAGACCCGGAATGGTACGCCGAACTGAGCTGCTTCTCTTTCCGCTCTCTCTAGCACTCTCGTTGGCGGTGAAGCTGATTATGGCGCTTGGCAAACAGCAGTAGTAAGGCATGGTGGCTCAGTCGTCGGCGGGGCAGCCAGCGGCCACAACACACCCTGGAAGCAGGCGTGAAGGTGGTGGCTCACACACATCTTCCCATGAGCAGAGGGAGTGCGAGAGGGAGTCATGTGAGCAGAAAGACCGCGCTTTCCGACCAACGCATCTCCGTCTCGTTCTTCTTCTTCTTCGCGCGAAAATGAGCCTCCTTCTCGATACTGTAGATTGAAATGGTGTGGCTCACAGTTTCAATAGTGAAACAAGGTGGTGATTGTTTGCACCGCACTAACTGCATTCAACTCGGTACATTGTGTACCAAATATAACATAATATTTGTATCAGTACTGATTTTAAGTGCAGTATCAGTACATGTACCCAGCGCACACTGTTAATCCAGTACATGTTCATTTTTGATAACACGATGCACAATCTAGCTTCGGTTTGACACATTTTCTGTTTTTGCTCAATATTTTGGAGCTTAAAAAGCGACGTTTGCCAATATTCAAAATCCGATACTAAACGCGGACGAAAAAAATGTGAACAGTGGACGAGCCAGTTTTGTTGCGCGTTGAAAATGGATGCGTTATTTATTTGACGTAGGCAAATTGTCTGCGTCGAGCAAAGCTCAGCCGGTGCGCAGGCTGCTAATCTGCTTTTTGCCTCGAAAGAAAGTGCTTGGGGACAACTGCAGCGCCAGCCACACTGGAACCAGCCAAACCAGTCCACACGATTCTGTAGTGCTGGTGTTGCTGATACTGTTCACGTGTATGCTAAAATTTTGCATGCCATCACACAAAGACAAAAGTTTCAGTGAACGATGCTTTCTTTGTCTGCTGTTTTGTTTTGCTGAGTCTCGTGCTTCAATGATACCTTTGAGGTTCGCGCTCATTGGCTGACGGTTTCTTGCATTTCCTTCTGTGTCTGACAAAAAGCAGCACAAATGCAAAAAGATCTGCTGGATACACGCCCGCCGAGTCTTTCTCTGCCGCTTATTTCTCAGTCAGTCGCGCGCTTTTCCGATCGATCCCAATCAAAAGATTGAGATGAGCGTCTACCTTATTATAGAGATTAAGAACGAGCCAAACCAGCCAGCGGACGGAGGCGAAGCCATTCATCTAGCTATTCTGACTGGGCTGTCCATTTGGAAACGCTATTGTGGAAAAAAGTATCTTCTTTGATTCGCATCAAAACGCCTCAATCGAAGCAGAGCACCAGCAGGAATATGGGGAAATCAAGAAGGCCGAATGAATGAATGAATGGCGGGAGAGAGAAAGTCTCTGCTGCATGTTGTGCGAGCCATTCCATCCATCCATCCATCTCCGTCAACGGCCTCAACTGAACACGAAATCAATCGAATGGCAAAACGAAATGGATGAATGGCTTTGGCTTGTGTATGCGAAAAACGATCCAAAACCACTTGGATACTTTTGAACCAGCCAACAGAGCCAACGGTCTCATTTGCGTCGAGTATTGCAGCGAAAAGCCTAACCCATTCTCATGGTTTCTCAGAAAAGACTTACTGTACCTGCCTCGAATTGCAGCCCCCAAATATTTGCTTTTTTGGCCACCAACACCTCCATTTTTCAAATGTGTGAACTCTTCTTTATAAGTTCGTGCACCGATGTGCCAGTCATTTTTATCAATTGTGTAAAGAGCAAGGCAGGCACCACAAGCACAGCAGCGCGGGTGGATTCGTTGCTTATGTTTTGGTTGTTTGTGGGTGCGTGCGATGCTCGTGGATTTTAAATGCGCCAGAGGTGTTGCCTCGTCTTTCTGAAGACGAGCGAGGTTCCAGAATGGAGCGGAGGGGGCCATATCCTCCGTCGGCAGACCTGCGTTCATTTTAAAATGCCTTACGGGCATCCACCGCCATTCGGCACGCAAACTGAAAGGCTAAGATCCAAACAGTAAAAAGCAATCACGAGCGCGTGCGACTCACTGCTCGCTCATGATGGAGTTGTTGTCCTTTTGGCAGCTGCTCGCCTCTGGATTTATCACATGTTTATTTTTGCATTGCTCGTCTCCATTATTGAACGGCAAGCCGAAGTGCTGGGAAGCACGCGAACTTTGATCATGCAACTATTTACATGCACTGTTTGTTGCTGGGATCTTAGTTGTGGGATATTTCATTGTGTGTGCGCGCGACGCAACCAGTAGTGCAGCAGAAAATGCTCCAGCATAGAGCAACGAACGGCGCGGAAATCCGATCTTACAGCGTCGTTTCGTTGACGAAGAGGCATCGCGAATGGGTTTCCTCAATCTGCTTTTTCGTGGTGGTTCTGGCGGATTTCATTCGTTATTCGTCATGCGGGCGTGAGTGCGAATCACGAATCTCACAGCCAACTAAATGCAATCAGCAAAGCATGAGCATGTGTGGGGAATCGATGCCTCTACCGCAACCAGCGCCGGCGAACAGAACTGAGTTCACTGGCGTCAGTGAGAATGGCAGTTGCTCGCTTTACGTTCTCTATTGCAACTGCACTGCACTTCTGGATGGTGATAGTTAATTAGGCAGAAATGGATATCGGATATGGAACGAACTCTCTGCCGCTTGCTTCCAGCATAAACAAGTCTCTATGGCTCAAGTCCATACAGTAGCGCCGCAAGGCCACCCAAACATCTAAATGTCAAGCTGCCAGCCATTCGTTCATCACCTCTGCTCTCGTTGGCTTTCTCAAAAGCCGCGTCCCATGTTTGTGTCTTGACCCCGCTTCAGTCGTTGTTTCGTATCTTTCCAAAGGTGGCCGTAGATACCTTTGTGTTGTGCGGTGGCAATGTGGCACGAAATCAACCCATGGCTGCTCACTCAATCACGCCAATCGAAGAACGGAACAGCTGGTTCGCGTGGTCAATATGTCGGCGGCGCAATGCTGCAGCGAAATGACTCGGACCAAAGGGCGAGGTGACGTTATACGCTGAAGCGTTCCTGATGAGGTGAGTGTGGATGGTGCAACTGTATTCGAATGGGTACCACATACCATTCATGCTCAGATCGCGTTGTGTGTGCATGGATGTGTGTGGGAATGGTCGCCTGCCGCCTGCCGCCCGCCGCCTCTGTTCGAATCATATTCAGTAGCTAGTGGCCAGTCACTCAGTCACTCTGGAGCTGTGGCCATTCAAATGGATCCATGCTTCAGCAGAGATCCTAGCGCATATTTTGGCTCGGAGGTTTGTAAACACACTCGCAGTATCTATAGAAGATCACTCTCGGATCCAATCGACGTGTTCTGTATTGCATTACGTTACCGTTCGTCTCCATCTCTAGAAGATGTAGAGGAAGCGCTTGCGCGGCAGGTACGTCTTGAGCTCGGCTTTCCGCTCCTCAAGCGCGCGGATCTCGTCGTCCACCTCATCCACGTCGCGCCCGGCGTACTTGGACTCCTCAAGCGCGGCCTGCTGCACGCGGATGGCCTCGATCTCGGCGCGCAGCTCGCTCACGGGCTTGTCCGCAGTCTTTTGCGTGCGCTTCCAGCCCACGCCCGGACGTTGCGTAGCAGGCGCAGGGGTAGTCGATGACGCTGGCACCACTGGCTGCTTCAGAGGCGAGACCACGGCGTGTGGCGACGCGGCCGATGCGCTGACGTCCTCAACGACGACTCCCTGGTTGTCTCCATCCTGTGCGTCTTCGTCGAACGTGATGGACACCACGCGGTCGCCGGCGACCTTCGAGTGGCTCAGCGCGATCTTCTCGATCTCCTCTTCGCTCGCATCGCCCTTGATCTGGAAGCGCACGCGCTTGCGCGATCGTAGCTCCACGACCACCGTCATCGCTACAATGGAAGTAGCACACAAACGTAGACACATAGGATCA
The DNA here is from genome assembly GCA_038051095.1 of Globisporangium irregulare. Lineage (NCBI taxonomy): Eukaryota > Oomycota > Peronosporomycetes > Pythiales > Pythiaceae > Globisporangium > Globisporangium irregulare. Next base: position 13,631 of record JALBZZ010000380.1, read on the forward strand.
GTATCATCCATCCATCAATGACAGCAACGGTTCTCACAACATCGCAGCAAAAAGACTCACTCTCGTCGAGCAGCTCACTCGTGGGCGTGACAGGGCCGATGTCCGTGCGACTCGCGAGGTCCAGCGCGCTCTCTGGCTCTAGCGAGTAGTACTCGTTGATGGCCGCGATCAGGTCCGGGTACCGGTCGTTGAAGTGGTTATAGAACTCGTCGTCGGTCTTGAGGTTGTGCACGAACACGCCGCCGATCGCACCCGGGATTCCAAACATGATCGCCGTCGTGTACAGGAAGTAGCGCTTGAACGGCGGACCCGTGGACGCAGCAGCGGGCGTAGCAGATGCCGCTGTGGAGAGCTTCTGCAGCCGCATCTGCTGCTGCTGCGAACCGCTGGAGCGGCGCGCTGTCACGGAAGCGGACGCCGCGACGCGCTTGGCGAGCGTGTTCATCATCATCATTGCCTTGATGCTTCTATATGATCAATCTGTCAATCAATCAACCACACACTGAATCACACGTGTGTTTGATTGTTTTTGAAGGCAAATCAAACAAACGCGTAATTTCATTGCATCAAATCAACGTTTGATTCAAACTCGAACTTTACTGAGTTTATCATTCGTACTTAAGTGAGTGCTTAGCTCAGCTCAGCTCAGCATGCCAAATGACAGTCATTTTGAGCAAGACAGCAATCAATCAATCAATCAAGCGCGATGGTGGAGATCTCGTACCTGTCCGGTGCGTACGTGGGCGGGCTGCTGATTCTCGTGGCGGGCGTGATCCTGCCGATGGTGTACATGGTGCTGCAGAACCGCAAGGCTTTCAAGTCGTTGCGCAGAGATTGAGAGAGGAAGCGAAGCAGCAGCAGAAACCAGCACGGCATTATGATAACAACCGACACGATACAAACGCCCACTCGATGTTCACACGATTGTGTGAATGAAAATGCGAGAAGAAGAACCGGATGCAAAGCGCTGTAGAATCCCGCGGCGAGCACGGGCGAGAAAATTCGTCCGTTTGCTGGCTCAGTATCTTAACGGAGGCCGTGTGGTGCGTGTATGATAAGTCAACAAAGTGTGGCGCTAATAAATGTGAACAGGCTTGCCTCGTGGTGTATGAACATGTGTACTGCTGATATATTATGTGTCGCTTAATGGATTTTCATGAGGGCGAGTTGTCGTGGCGCTATGCTCTCCCTTTGACAGTGGCATTGCCGCTGTTGTTGCTACCGCCGCCGCTGGGGCGCTGTGTGAACTTCTCGTGCCGGATGCGCTCCAGATTTTGCTGCTGCTGGAGCTCTGCTTTCACGTTCTGGTACCGCTGCAACAATCTGCAGAATGAACACAAAGTCAGTCTGTGCGCTACTTGGATGGGCACATTGAAGACGACAACAGCCAGCCGACCAGTGCGTACCGCTCGAGGTCGACCTGGCGCTGCTTCTTCTGCTCCTCGCGGCCGGACTGGATGCGCTTCATGAGCGCGTCCAGGTCCTGCTTCTGACGCTGCTTGAATGTCATTTCGCGCTGGAACATCTCTTGCTGCTTGAGGTTGCGCCACTTCTCCAGCTCCCACGCCTCCTGCAAAACAAGTTACGCAGCAACAAGCAAAATAACACAAGTTAGCAACAGACAAATGCAAAAGAAGCAAGGAAGCAAGCGAACACAATACCAGCGCGTCGGATTTCAACTTGATCTTGTGCGCTTCAGCGTAGCTATTCACGCAAGACACGCTACAAGTCAGCAAACAAAAAAACAAGGTCAACAAAACGAGCAAGCAAGCAAACTGCGCGCACTCTTTCTGGCGCGCCAGGTGCTCTTCGATGCGGCGTAGGTTGAGCAGGTCCTTCGAATATTTGGGTTTCTGCTGCTTCTCCAGTTGCTTCTGCTGGAACTCGAGTAGCTCCGCCTTGTGCTTTTCCTACAGCGAGAGAGAGAGCCACACACAATATACCAAGTTCAGTGTCAACAACCCTCACGTATGTATTAGAGCCATTCAAATACACATCGCACGCACCCGCATGTTGACGACGAGCTCCTCAACGTTGCGCTCGTACTCCTCCATCTTGCGATCCCAGACCTGGTTGAACTGCTGGAACTCGAGCATGTGCGCCTCTTCGACGCCCAGCCGCTCGGCAATCTGGCGCGAGCGCATAGCCTCTTTCCGCCGGTTCTCCTCGTGGACCTTGAGCTCTTCGAGGCGGTTCTTGGCGATCTCGGCCTCTACGTACTTGCCCTGGCGCTCACAGTTCTTCCGGTGTTCCTCCAGGATCAGTAAAAAGTCGTTCACGGCTGAGTCTTCCACATTGTTGTCCCCCATTGCCTTCTCTCTCACGTGCTCACACGCAGAGAGCTGGAACCTTAGAGCACCTGCAGACCTTCGCGCTGCTGCTTTGTTAGATTGGATCGATCGCGGGCTTCTCACTCTCTCCCTATAGAGAGCCGAGGTGAGCTGCATGGTGTTTCTTTCTGCCTTAGAAGCTGGCTGGCAGTGGGGTGGAGCGGGGAGGCTATAAATAGCATTAGCAGCGGCAACAACAACCGGCGAGGCGTTTTTCCCTCAGGATCTATTTTTGGACAGCACAAGCGCCGCGTTGGACTGGAGCTCATGGGCTGTATGATACAGTCCACGAGCAGAATCACCAACGCTTTTTTGCTGCCATGATACGGCGAGAGGGTGGGTGGCTTGCGTTCATTGCGGTGGCTGGGGGTTGCTCAGCTGATGACGCCATTTGAATGGGGATTGATTGAGAACACAAGTTGAAGTTGTTGGCTCGCGAGCGAGATAAGAGATCTTTCTGTGTCACGAGCGGACGACAGCGCAGTGCGGAGGAAGGAGCCGGAAAGCAAGCGAGAAGGATCGATCGACAAATGGGCGACCAGGGACAGTGCAGCTTCTCACATCCTTCGCTTCGTCATAAACAGACAGACATGCAGAGAATGACGCGCGCATGTGCATGCATGTGTGGCGTTGTGAAAGAATCGACATGAATACTGTATTTATGTGATGATTGATTGATTGATTGACTGATGGCTTGTGTGAGACACTGGCTGCACCGAATAGAGCCTGGAGAATCATCCGAATCATCAATTTGCTTGCGTCGTGCGCGTGAATGCTGTCGCATTCATCTCATGTTTGCTTTGGATATCTTTTGTGTATATGTGTATATGTTTGTATTGGTATTTTTGCTCTTATATTTGTATTGTAGCTGATGCTGCTGTAATTGAACGAGATGGATGGACATTGTCTTTTCCCTTGTTCTTCTCTATCTATGGCAGCTTCTTTTCCATGATTGGGTTGCCGCTTGGGTCTCGGCCATGGATCTCAATGTGCTGAACCTGTAGACGACAAGGCAAGCAAGAGCACGATTGATAAACAAAAAACGCGTCAGTCAGCATCACGACACCAAGCAGCAAAGTGAGCCGCTTGAAATGTGTGCATGCGTACCTTTGGCAGTCCCCAGGACGTGGTAGAGTACACAAACACGCGCTCGAGGATGCAGTTCTCCACACCGTTGATCGTGCCGCGGCCCACGACCTTGCCGTCTTCGATCGTCAGGTAGATCGTGCGGTCCTTGAGTGACGTCAGAACGACCTAATCCACCGCCAAACAGAAACACACACATCGCTTCGTTAATACATCACTCGAATTGCACGTACAATAGACACACAAGAGCTAAAGCACACAGCACACAGCAAACTAAACATACCTCGTAGACGCCTGGCTTGCCCGGCACGGGCTTAACGGTCGCGCCGTAGGCCGAGTTGCGCTCGATCATGTTAAGCTCCTCGCGCGGGTGGCCGTCGTTCTCGAACATGACCCAGTAGACGTCCAGCGGCTCCGTGGCGTGGAGCGCGCCGTCCGCGCCGACCTTGCCGGCGTACACCACCACGTTCTTGTTCTTGTTGCGGTAGACCACGAACGCCACGTTCTTGTCGTGCTTGTCCTGGATGAGCGGCACTGGGTTGTTCTCGACCTTGGAGAAATCCGTCGACATGGTGATGGTGCTGGTGTGCTTGGGAGCTTGTGTGTGGGGGGGATGCTGCCAGTTGAAGAATGAGCCCAAGCAAGAACGAGTGCTTGCACTTGCTTGGTTTGCGATCGGGAAGGAAGAAGAGAGCGGTTTCGGGTTGCTGAAAATAGCCTTTTTGATAGGAAGTTTGTATGAGAGGGAGGCAGGCTACGTGTCGCGCACGTCGGTTACGCTTTCTCTCTCCAGATACTGTAGCTGCAAAGCAAGCAAACAACACACGACGCGCGCTCTCCTCTCGTTGAAGTCAGCGAGTGTAACCAGCCAAAAGCACAGCCTAAAAGCATCTTTTGCTATTTGAAAGCGCACGCAATTTTTACACAGAATGGCAACATATATTTTAAAAAGAGTTTTGGATGAATTGGAAGACTGCGTTAGAATCTATCATTTAATTTATATGTGTAGATTCTAGTGTTCTTAATACCAAAGGCTTAAAATGCAGTTGACACCTTTTAAGTATAGCTTGTAAAACACTTTAAGGGAAAAGGTGACGTTTACTTGTTCGCAGCAGTATATTTACGACTCTTTGATTTTATTTACACGAGATTTACGCTTAAATTACATTTTCCCTGCATACAAAAACTCCATCCAGAACGGGAAAAAGTACAAAATCCAGTCCAGAACTATTTAACCGGTTCGACATTCATGGTTATAATAGGCAACTCTCTGACAAAACTCCGGACGCTTTTGTATCAATGTTGATGTATCATTCAAAACCAACCAAAACTTCTTCGCGATCCGAGCAAACCAGTTTGGTTCGACTGCTCAGCTTTTTGGCTGGTTTTTGCCAGCCAAAACTTCCCTGAAATCTCAGTTCGTGGTTTCCCCAAACGACAGATTCGGCCACGAAAGCGAAGTGATTCAATCACTGCATTCGTGAACGCCCCAAGACCCTCTCAAAACTGCGTCTGCATCTACAAACCTTGGTGCTTTTGCATGCACATGATGTTTTATTTGGTCTAAAATGGCCCTTCGAGCTGAGAATAAACTCTATATACCTTTGTTGACTCGCACGTTTCCAGGTCGGCGCGCAGCAATTCGCTCAATCGAAAGCGACACAAACAAACGCACACTTTGAAATCCCAAAGTCTCCCCAGCGGCGGCGGCTTTTGTTGTAAAGTTGTGAAGCTTGCCTTGTGATGCTTGATCTCATGAACCAGACAAATTTGGAACTCGCTTCCAAATCGACTCGAAATCCAAATCCAAAATCCAAATAAGGGTGTCTCTGGGGCGTTCCCAGACTCCAGCGCCACATATTCCCAACCTACAACCTACACGTGCGTCTGGACGTGCGCAAGCAAGTCCATTCGTGGAGCTCAGTACTACCGAACATGCGAATGAGTGTGATTGTGACTTTCGACGCTTGATTGGATTCTAATTTTGTGTTGCACACGCTGCCTCTGTAAAATCGCCGATGAACCCAGGTTCACGAAGGAAATTAGAAGGAAGCGCGCGTCATTGTTTTGCTATTGTAAAGTGCAGAGATAGCAGATGGCGCGGTGTGTTCAGTATGCCTGAGGCTCTATGAGGTCAACCCAGTCGATCAATCAGTCTGTGTGGCTTTTGGACGAAGACAATCGATCGAAGCAGAGCTGGAGAGTGAGGGCGGACTGACTATCAAATCATGCCACTCTCTTGCCGTCTCTATTGTTTCCAGCTCATCTCCGCTTGTGTCAAAACTAGGTGCATCGTCTGTCAAACCCTGCTTTAGCAATACAATATATCTGCCATACTATAGTACATATATTCACAATCTCACCTGCTTTTGGCATTTTACAGAGCCTATGGGTGCACAACCTGGACACCCGATCGTCACGTGGAAACTCGCCCACTCGCCTGCTGTGGTGCATCGTGCGTCGCGTGGGATGTGTCGTCCTGAAGCAGAGCAAAGCGTTTCGTGCATGCCGCCGCCGCCAGTGCTCCAGTAGCAAAAGCGATCTGCAGCTGGCGGTCACTGAGCCGCTGCCATCTATCATCTATCTATCGCTCGTCAACGCTCTCCGCGTCCCAGCCAGCCAGCAGAGCCCAAAAATACCCACAAAGCGCACCCGCACGCACCAGCCCTAGACGCCTCCCGTACCTGCCTGCCTTCTCTTTCTCTCGTGCTCTCTATCTATCTGCCTGCGCTCGCTCTTCACACGAAGAACAGCGCAGTCCCTCGCTATCTCTGCGATGACGATGAGCGGCCGCTTCGACGACCAGACGCACTTGCACCCGAGTCCCGAGAAGGAGCTCCTGGTCGAGCGCAAGCCGTTCTTCATGCAGCAGGACCACGACCACGACCAAGACCAAGACAAGCAGCAACAACAGCAGGAGCAACAAGAGAAGCCTCACCAGATTGTCACAAGTCCGTGTGGTAGCAGCCCGCGAAGACGAGAAAGCTCGGCAGCATGCACTGACAGATGGGAGCCGAGCGAAGAGGAAATCCGCGCGCTCGCGATGCGCGACTTTGACGTCATCGGCGTGCTCGGCGTGGGCACCTACGGCGTCGTGAAGCTCGCCAAGCACATCGAGTCCGGCGCGAGCGTAGCACTCAAGGTGCTCTCAAAGGAGCACGTGGTGTCCATGCGCCAGGAGAAGCACATCCTGCGCGAGCGCATGGTGCACCTGCAGCTCAAGCACGCGTTTATCGCGCGGCTCTACGGTACTTTTCAGGACGAGGACTGTCTCTACCTCGTGATCGAGTACCTCCCGGGCGGCGAGCTCTGGAGCCTTGTGTACTCAGACTTTGACAACAACGATGGCAATGAAGACTGTGGCAACGGCAGTGAGAATGAGAGTGTCGCCACTGCGAAAGAAGCCGCAGTGGTGTCCAGCGCACAAGAAGAAGATGTCGACGACGAGCTCGGTCGCGTAACAGAGAGTCTGCAAACACTGCCCGTATCAGAGCCTGGTAAGGACACAGAGGCGCGTGGGGATACGCCGACAGAGACCGACGAATCCGCTGGTGTGCTAAACACCCAGCCCGCGAAGCTTGCGATCAACGTCGTGCTCAACGAGCCCACACATATCGCCCAACAGCAAGACCAGCAGCAGAGCTTTCAGCCGCGCCGCCGCCGTCTCTCCAGCTCGAGCCTCCTCCCACCAAACTCGCCCACGCGCGTGATGCGCCTGGACGCGAAGAGCCGAGGGCTGCTGCGCAACAACCACGGCGGGCTGAGGGAGGACCACGCGGTCTTCTACCTCGCGTGCATCCTGCGCGCGCTCGAATACCTGCACGCGCGGGACTTGCTCTACCGCGACCTCAAGCTCGAGAACCTGGTGCTCGACCGCTCGGGGTACCCGAAAGTGCTCGACTTTGGATTCGCGAAGCCCAACGCGGCGGGTAAGTCCGGCCGCAACATGACGCTCTGCGGCAGCATGGACTACATGGCGCCGGAAATCCTGCTGCACGAGCCGCACGACCAGCGCGTGGACATCTGGTCCTTCGGCGTCATCATGTATGAGATGCTGCTCGGCAAGACGCCGTTCTACCACGAGAACGCTCGCGAGCTCGGCCGCAAGATCACGACCGAGCCCGTGGCGTTTCCGAACGAGTTTGAGGAGGACCATCCGGCGGCGTGCGAGCTGATCGGGAAGCTGCTGGTGAAGAAGCCCGAGGACCGACTGAAGAGCATGCAGGAACTCAAGAGCCACGCGTTCTTCCGCAGACTGTTTCCAGACGCAGAGGCCTGGGACGCGCTCGAGCGGAAAGAGCGGCCGGCGCCGTTCGTGCCAAAGCTCGCTGGCCCTTTCGACACGTCGTTCTTCCAGACCATCGACGACGACACGCAGGACGAGCTGGACGACTACGTGGAGCCCTACTTTGAGGACGGCTCCCACATCTTCAGTGCGTTCTAGGAGGAGGAAGCCTACGAGGAGGTAGATTGATTTGATTGATTAGAGAGAAGAAAGTAAGTTAGTAAGAGTGACCAAGCAGCGAAGCCATGGCGAAAGAGAAAATAATTTATATTGTATATTGATTGCCACATTAAATAAGAGATTCGGGCTCTTTCGTCAACAATGGTGGACGCTTCTCGTTCGATCTCTTTTTCAGAATACAAAGCAGCAACAGCAAACGATTGACTGAGTGGTTGGGACTGGTTGGCTCGCTGGGATTGTCTTGAGACTCTCTGGACTGGAGTCAACGACTCGACTCGACTTTTAATACAACATGGTGCATTGGACTGGTTGGTTGGTACTTGGACTTGCGCCTGGGACTCTGTCGGCAGAACGCATACTCACACACGATTCTCTTTCTTGGTTCACTCATCGACGATACAAATAAATAGGATACCAGCTCTGGCAGCTTGGACTCACTCACGCGACTCATACGCCACCACACCACAAACTCGTCGCTCAGTACCCGTACAGGTCGTCGCCTTCGTCTTCATACGAGGCTGCTTTCACAAACAGACTCGTGTCAAAAGGACCGTCGAGCTTGGGCACGAACGGTGCCTGGTGTTGGCGCGTGAGCAGCTGCTGCCACGCGTGCTGGCTTGGGAAGTGTTTCTTGAAGAACGCGCTCTCGCGCACCTGCGTGAACGACGTGGGGCGCTCGATCGGGTTCTTCGAAAGTAGTGCGCTGATCAGCTCGCAGGCTTCCGGGTACTCTTCTTCAAAGTTGTTGGGGAACATTACAGGCTCGCACGTGATGCGACGGCCCTGCTCGCGCGTGTTCAGGTGGTAGAACGGCGTCGCCCCAAAGAGCAACTCGTACATGAGAATGCCAAAGGACCACATGTCGGCGCGCTGGTCGTACGGCAAGCGCTGCAGCACCTCTGGTGCCATGTACTCCATGCTGCCGCACATCGTGCGGTTCTTCATGTTGCTCGCAGCGTCAGGCTTGGAGAGTCCAAAATCGATGAGCTTCGGGTACCCTTCGCAGTCGAGCACCAGGTTCTCGAGCTTTAGGTCGCGGTACAGGATGTTCATCTCGTGCAAGTATTCGAGTCCGACCATGAGGCACGCGAGGTAGAACGCCGCGTGGCGCTCCAGCAGTCCGCCATGCGCGCTGCGTAGCGCCTTCTTCGCGCGATTGTTCTCGAGAAAGAGCTGTAGTTTCACGGCGCGCGCCTTCTTGAGCGCTTCTTGGGCGTGCTGGTCGTCTGCCTCGGACTCCGAGTCCGTCGTGCCGGTCAGCGTGTCGTCGTCGTTCGCATGCTCTTCGTCGAGCTGCTGCTGGTTACCGCCCGGCGGTGAGTCTGGCTGCTGCTGCTGCTGCTGTCCGGCCTTGCCTTCTCGATCATCGTCCTCTTCTTCATCGTCATCATCCTCGTCTTCCTCTTCTTGCTGGTCGTACACGAGGCTAAACACCTCTCCGCCGGGACAGTACTCGACCACAAAGTAGAGCGCGTGCTTGTCCTGGAATGTCGCGTAGAGCGTGGACACGAAGCCGTGGTCCAGCAGCAGGTGCACGGTCTGCTCGCGCAGGATGTTCTTCTCCTGGCGCATCTCGACGATCAGCGGCTTCTCGAGGATCTTAAGCGCCACAGCGGCGCCCGTCGCGATGTGGCGCGCGAGCTTCACGACGCCAAAAGTGCCGCGGCCGAGTACGTCGAGCACCTCGAACTCGTCCAGGCAGGAGGCCGCCTCCAGCGACGCTCGCACAGCGCGCGCAGATGCCTGCGATGCTGCTGACGAACTGGAGCTTGAACTGGAGCCTGGGCCGGTGGTGCCTGCGCTTGAGGCGGCAGATTGCGGAATACCGAGCGAGGACCGGCGTGTACTCAGACGGCGCTTGGTCGAGCCTGCCTGGTTGTTGTTGTTGGTGGTGTTGTGCCTGTTGTTGTTGGACTTGCGCCAGGCAAGCGGCGCGGCGGAGAAGCGCTGCTGCATGCTGCGCATGGGCTGCACGGCGTAGAGCGCGCGTAGCTCCTTCATGCGGTTCCAGGCGGGCGCCATGGCCGGCGGCACCGCGAAGCCGCGCATCCTGGCGTGGTCAGTGGCTGGCGCGCGCGGTCACGAGAGTCGCAAGCGAGCAAGCGCTTGTTCACTTCTGTTTGTTTGACTTGTTTGACTGTGTTTGGTTGCTGGGCTCGCTTGTGCTGTGCTGTCTGGGTGGGTTTTGTTTTTGGGAACACACGACTGCGACAAATCGCACCGGATAAACAGCGCAACGCAGCACAGCCTGAGAAAAAAAAAACACACACACAGAAAACAAACAAGTCCGACAAGTTGCTCTGCTTGTCTTGCTTGCTTTGCTTTGCCTGTTGCTGCTGCTGCTGTGTGCTTTGCGCGTGATCTCGTTCTCTCTTCTCTGCGCGCGAAGCGTCCTCTTGCGCACCAGCCGCCGCTTTTTCGCCGCTGCTCTGCTCTGGGGACAACTGCAAAATAACAAATGAGAACAGCAAGTCAAAATCAGAACAAATAGCCGACTCAGAGGCGCTCTCTCCCATACAAACCACCATACAAAAACGCCCAGTGAAACGCTTCGATGTGCGCAAGGCTAAACACAAAGAGACTGTTCAGGGCTCCAGCTCACAAAAAGGTTTTGAATATTTCTTTTTATATTCTGCCGTAGATGGTGGATTGCACAGCTAGACCCTGTCATTTGACTTAAAAGAGGAATAGTAAGTCCAGTTGAGCCGCAAAATGCGAGAATGCGCTTCTGCTTCCTCGCGTTCTCCAGCAAATGCTGGAGAGAGTGGTGGTTCTGAGTGCTTTAGAGTGATGGTTTCCAAGTTGAGAACACGCAAGGCTGGCAGACAAGACCGCGCGTGACTGGACCTCATGACTGTCTTGTCCTCCTCCCGCATAAGACCTGCTGCTGCGCTTTTGCGATAGAAAGAGAGAAATCCACTGCGCAAAGGATTGGGCGGCAAGTGCTCGTGCAACACTTGCCAAGAGTGTCGAGGCACGCCACAGCGCAGTTCAGCGCACGGCAAAAAGGGGAACGGCAGCTGTCTGTCCTGTCGTAGGTGACGGTGGGTACACTACTTTGTGAGCACTCTCAAAAGGACGATTAGATTAGAACACTCGTGTGTCCCTCTATCTTCCTTGCACATCACTTGTGTTTGCAAACGCAGGCCACGCGAACGACTTGTGTGCGCACGCGCACATTGCTCTGCTTTGCTTGCTCGTGTACTGTTTGCTTGGTGGCAACAGGTCGCACGAGAGGAATCAAATCAAATGCATTCATTTCCCAATGCCAAAGAAAACCGTTTCAAAAAAATAGAAATTATTTGCAAGTAACGGTCCGAATAACCTTCAGAAAAGGCAATTATGCTGGATAAAATTGGGTAAAAAGGAGGCGTTTTGTGCAAAATCTGTCCAGCCACATCCTCTTTTTTGTATTCTTCAGGAATTGAAATGAAGATGAGCGCACACTAAACGTCCTTCCTCTTGGTTTCATTTCGTTGGGGGAGGGACCAAGCAAGGCTCCAAATCAAACGGGAACGTTGCGCTCGCGTCGTGCAATTGCAAAGCCTGGAACAAAACGCAATCTGGGCCAATCCGCAACAGCGCGCGCCTGTGATGATCATGGTCCCACACTCCAGTGCTCGTTCTCGTCCAATAAATATATCCAATGACTGGCCGAAGCAGATCGACGAGCCTGGATTCTGCCTTCCACAGTCGCAGCAGCATGCTGAATCTCTCTCCACACAACTGAACTTCGTCTCTCGTCGTGTCCTGGCTCCAGTCTGTCCTTGCCACCAACAGAAAAGGCAGAATACAGTACGGAAGTTGGCTGCTTTGAGTATTGAGAAACCAGTGAGAGACGATTCTCATCATAACCCACCATCTTCGAGAAGGAAGCTCCACATGTTTGCTAACAGTAGCCTCACACCAACCAACCAAAGCTAAAATCAAGGGTGAATGACGGTCCCCAAAAGCCTTCTGTCCCCGTCATTACCCTTTGGGCATAGTGACGCTCGCGACAAATGGATGGTCACGACTGTGCCTCTTCCTCGATTTATCTTCCAACATGGCGGACGTGATCCAACAACGCGAGAAAAAGCGCTTGCTTGCTTGTGTGGAATCCGTGGCAACTGCAACGAGCGCTTTCGTTGTTTGTGTACGTTGGATGAAGAATGAGCTCGGCGCACAGATTACAGGTTTCAGGTCGAAAGTGGTCTCCCAAGTGTACTCGCATATCGCGCGCATGGTGAAAATCATCGAACGAGACCTCCGCAAGCTGGCAAACGATCTACTGTCGTCGCTGGTGAACACAGCGAAAGGGCGTCCGGTGCTGTGCGTCAATCTGGCGCGATGCTATTCAAGGTGATATCCGAGCACGTCCGATACGATCTGCAGTTGTTACTATCAATAGCACCGTCACGGGTACGAACGAGTATGTTCCTGAGAATGTCGAGCGGGCTCGGCATGAGGTTGTTCTTTGTGTGTTATCATGATGAATGCAGCTCGAAGTCTCACACAGGTGGCTACAAGAACCCTGACCGAGCGCTCTAGTTCACTCACACCGCTCACTGCACACGAAATTTACAGTCACTCCCATTTCAGTCATTCTCGAAAACTAGAGGTACTTCGCAGGATCGTTTGTAAGAAAGCAGCGACTGTCAAAAGCAAAGTGGGGTTTCTGTACTTGAGAAACTGGATGCAAAACTGGTTCTTCTTAACTAAACACTATCTACCAACAAGAGAGTGATTATCCTCGCTTCTGAGATGACGACGTTGCATTTCCTGCGAGTTGAGAGCGGCGCGAAGGAGCGTGATGCAAGTCAAGACTCTAGTACGTCGAGTCAATGTCGCCGACGCGAATGTTCATGAACTTAACAGTCGCGTCTGGGTTCTGGGACTCAACTTCCGCTGGCACGCCGCCACTCGTTGGGCATGAGCCACGAGCCACACCCGGCTCGGTTGGGCTGCGGTTGATCGGGTAGCTACTGTCCAACCAGAGGCAGTGCGCCTCGTGGTCCGTCCAGAGACTCATTGTGAGCACCATGCCGTTCTGCAGCGCCTTGCCCATCTGCTTGAGCCCGCCCTTCGCCGCGTGGTCGTCTTGGTCAGCAAAGACCTTCTTGGACTGGGTGCACATCGCCTCCGAGAGCGAGCGAAGCGGGTCGATGCCGGCGATGTTGATCTGCGGGTTCTCCACGACCTTGCCGTTCTGCTTGAAGAGGCGCTTGATCTCGATGAGGTCGCCGTTGGCGGTCTTGTCGCTCGTGATGAACTGCGTGATGACGGTGAAGGGTTTGGTGGTGTCGATCTTGAAGGACGAGCCGGGGCCGTAGAAGGTCTTGTTGCCCATGCGGAACGGGTTGTTGTCGCATCCATCCTTGTCACAACTGCCTTTGTAGCGGTTGCCAGCGCCAGAACCACAGTCGGTCGGGGAATCGCACCGAGTCTGCGCCTCAACTGTGCACGGGTGCGACGTGTAAGCGCTGCTCATGCTGTTCGCCTCCCAGATGTCCATCTCCATGCAGCAGGATCCGTAGCGACCGCCTCCAGAGTTCTGGTCCGAGCCATTCGGGGTCCAGTCAAGCACGTTCGCCTCGCCGTTGATGAACTTGATATCCTTCGGGCACTGCGCATCGCAATAGCCCGTACCGTACGCAGCACCGGCAGCATTGCTTGGGAATCTCGCCTTGCCGCCGTCTTCGTCCATCTGCACGAAGTAGAGCGCGCCGTTCAAACCGCAGGGAAGCTGGGAGACGTCGACGTCGAAGGTGAACTCCTTGTTCAGGAGCTTGAAGAGCTTGTACTTGGAATCGTCCTGCATGAGGTACACGCGCGAGCCGACGTTGGATCCGTACTGCCCCTTGGTCACAAGCTTGAGCGAGAGGTCAGAGCCGGACGCCGAGATGCCGTAGGTGCCCGAGTAGTTGGCACCTTCAAGCGCGCAGTTCTTGGAGCATGTCGCGGGGTCTGGGCACAGCGCGGCATCCCAGGTGTTACCGGCGTAGCAGTTCTTGTAGTCACCGACCTTGTGCACCCAGCGCCAGTTGGCGTCGAGCACGATCTTGGTCGACTCGGTGGCGCAACCGCCTGCAGTCGAGCACACTTGCGAAGACAGCGCTGGGTGCACCTCGGGCTCGCTTTGTCCGATTTGCTGGGCTTGCACAGTGGAAGGTGGAGTGCTGAGTGCGGCGAGAGCGGCAATGAGCGCGGTGATCGTTGAGAGCTTCATCGTTCGTGGTTGGATGGTGGTGGAGACTGGAGGAACTGCTTGAGCTAGCTGATGGCTTGTATAGAAGCTGGCAAATGCGAGAATGAGGAGGCTTCTGGGACTTGTCCGGCGCGGTTCGTCTCGGAAAGGCCAACGGCACCCAAGAGTTTGGGGGTGCGACTGTGCAAAGTCCTTACTTAGCACAGCTCTGACTGCTCGGGGATTGCCATGATCGTAGAAGAGCAAACAAGTGCGATGCGTGTTGAGTATTTTTCTTATTCAGAGGCATGAAAGGACGTGCTGGTGGGCGGTAATGGAGTATATCTGCATGGGTTTGAAGGCGAATCAGAGTCTGATGGATCAACGGTGAAAGCACGTCATGACCGAGTTGAACCATAATGGCATCTATCAAATACGCTGACTATCTGGCGCTGGGTGTACGCAGGCGCTGCCTGTGGCGGTGTCCATAGAGTAATGGAGACGTGGGGGTTTGGTCGCGTTTCCAGATTGACTGACACGCGTATGACTTTGTGGAGACACCAGCACCGTTGGTCAAAAATGAAACTCAACCTTAAGCACTGACTAGTACGCGAGCAGTACATGGTATCGAAGCGATTAATAGCGAATGCTCAACACGAACAGGTGTACTGCGCGTACTGTGTGTGGTGTGCAAAGAGGCGTCATGCTACAACGTGCGAACATTGTTCGAGCCTTGGAGGTCAGTGATCCACGTGCGCAACGAGCGCCAGAGCTGGCGCGTGGCGACTAACTTCCATCTGAGAATGGAAGACAAGCGGTGGGCAGTACCCCTCCCTCCCTTCATACTGGCTGTACTGGCGGGGCATGAGCTGGACATGTCATTGGCACTGAGAGCTGGCTGCGAGGAGTTGTTTCCTTCTTGGTCCAGGTTGGACGCGCGTAGACGATTACGAGTGACAAACAGCACAAGAGGCGATGCTGCGCTAATACTGATAACTGCGAGTGCAGTACATGTATATGTAGTCAAGATGATGACCTCCTAGGAGGCAAGGTCATTTAGATATCCACTTTGGTCTCACGAAGAGGTGCTCTCTAATACTTCACAACTTCAACTTCGTTCGTGAGGCCAATCGTCTTTGAAAGAGATGTCGCTTGGGCAAGTATGAAAGGCGCACTCTAGTGTCGTATTCTCTCTTTGAATTACCCATACTTTACTCAAGTTTAACTGGCAGTTGACCTCAAGCTCCTCGAGCTGATCGCTTCCTCCCCTTGAGCTTCCTCTTCTGGGCAAGGGAAGGAAGAGAGTGGCAAAGCAGCTGATAATAACGGTTGCTATTTGAATATCTACAGTATTTTTCAACATGCGCGTACCTCTGAGACCCTTGATAAACAAACACGGCAGTATGGCCGCGCTTGAGTCACCTCAACCTCCGCAGCCAGGACCAAGCAAGCTCTGATTATGGAGGGAATCTTGAGTGCTGTTCGCTGCTTTGTTGCGAGCAAACATGGAAACGGTATCACGCTTGTTTCGTGTGAGTCCACCCTCAGGCATGCATGGTCATGGTGTGTGTGTGTGCTCTCTGGTCAAAAGCAATACAATCCGCAACAATGGTCCGTGAACAAGGTCAATTTTTCGCCAATCGGAATCAGTTTTTTGTCTTTTTTGACGAGATA
Organism: Globisporangium irregulare; assembly: GCA_038051095.1. NCBI lineage: Eukaryota > Oomycota > Peronosporomycetes > Pythiales > Pythiaceae > Globisporangium > Globisporangium irregulare. Next base: position 29,352 of record JALBZZ010000380.1, read on the forward strand.
AAAACAGAA
>JALBZZ010000381.1:0-29178 GCA_038051095.1 Globisporangium irregulare
GTCTCGATGGACGTGCAGCCGTGAGCGCAGTGTCGAAGTTGTGTGTCGCTGTGTTACGACAGTTTGGCGTGCGTGTAGGGCATCAGGTGGGTATCCAGCTCGCTCAGCACGATGCCGAACGAGAACACGTCGACTTTTTCGTCGTACTTCTCACCGACCATGTACTCCGAGATCACACAGAAATCCGCGAGCGAGTCCCAGCCAACGCCGACAGATTTGACGATGCGCACGTGCTCCAGGGTCACCATGAGCTTGGCTTCGCTCAGGAACTTCTCGATCTCCCGCAGGTCCTTGCGCATGTCTGGGGGCAGCCGCTTGAGCGTCACCTGTTTGTTGTGGTATGACCCGCGGTACACCTCGGCGTACCTGCCTCGGCTGACGAGCGAGTCGACAATGAGCTTGTCGAGCGGGATGCGCGCCGCAACGATCACCGGGTCGTCCCACATACCTGTGGAGAAGTACGAGCTGCCGCCCCAGCTCACGGTGCGCGGCGTGGGGTTCGAGGACCTCTGGCTACATCCTGTCAGCACACCTTTGAACAAGCCATTGCCCCCAGCACTGCGGTGCTGCTAGTTGCTCTCAAAGGCGTTGTTGCTGTTGACCGAGTCCTCACCTCGGCCAGCGTTGCTGCTGTGCGTGTGGTGGTGTCGATTCTGCGAGCTGAGTCAAAGATACTTGGGGTGGGTGGTGCGTTCTCTCGCTCGCCACTGTTGCCGCTCATGCCGCCTCCCCAGAGGCCATGGTCTGCGGCAGCGAGTCGCGTAAAAAGCTGTAGTCCACCAATGACTTGGAGATCGTACGCTCCTTGCGTCAGAGCACGACGCCGACCATGATGAGGATGACTGCGATCACGCCGATGCCGATGCCGATGACCACGGCCACGGGGAATTTGGACGAGCCCTCGGTGCTATCTGCAAGGCGAGGAGCTGCGATAATCAGTAGTCACGAGCCAGACCACAAGCGCCTACAGCATACAATCAGCCTATGCCAGTTCACTAAAGGGCTCGTCATCTTACCGTGCGAGTCAACGTCGTCGCCGCCGTCGTTCACAGCGCTTGACACATTCGACGACGTCAGCAACCGGAGATACAACTCTGGGTGGTAGACATCCAGCTCACGGAGATGCGTAAAACGTTGATGCGCCATTTACCTACCATGGTATCAACAAGAATTGAGAGAGAAAGAGAGATAGTGGCTTAGAATGAAGCTATGCTGAGCTAAGCAGTGCGCATGCCCAGAGACCCAGCCAGTCGCACTACAAGGTTCGCTTACATTCCGTCAGCGCTCCTGTGTCTACTGTGAGCTAGTCATGAAGTGAATCAATGATGATGGTTAGAGGCGCTTTTCGTTTGTGAAGCGAGAAAGCGAGGGAGATAAGCAGCATCAAGTGAATGGATGACTCGCAATCGACGCTGAGCTGAGCTATGCAGGGACGGGGACGTCTTCTCCTTGCTTCTCCCCTATCGTCGACCGTTTAAACCCCGGACGCTCCGCAAGATAAAAGATTTGCTGGAAGAACAAGAGAAAAAGAAGCATATGCTTGACGATGAGCTTTTTGACCCATTTCGTTCATATCAAAATCAACAACAAAGTTAAAAGGAGACTGGTCAGATCGAAAAGATCGTCAGCAACTCCGCTCAGTCAACCGCGACCACGCGTTTCGAATTGAAAACGTCCGACTCGTCAGCCGACCAAATCGCCCGCCCTGCCCTCTTGTTGTCCGGTCGCAGCCAACCGACTTTGCTGGCCATATTCGTCCTTGTTTCTTGTTCTTCCTGCTTGCGTCTTCTTCTTCGTGGGATAGCTGGGTGGAGAAACTGGTTGACGAACAAAGCTAGTAGAGCTAATGCTGCTTGTGGCTGTCGGAGCTGGGCTTCGTCGCGTGCATTGGGTCGCCTAAGAGGTCCTCGGTGAGGGGCTTCCGCGTGTCGCGGCGAACCACAATGTACCACGCGATGGCACCGATGCCGGCTGCGAGCACAGCTGCGCGTCTGTTGTTGAAATAGAGCACCATCGCCGCACACGTGAGCCATCTTCAGCAGCAGGTTAGTCCTTTTGGGCTAGCGAGTGCCATTGTTCACGTGATACGTACTTGTAGGTCATGCCGTTCGCGTTCCCTGTGGGGTTGCTCGGGTTTTCAAACGGTTTGTTGTTCATGACGGAGTCGAGGAGAGTGCGAAAGCGGTGGCGGTAGTGATGGAGAATGGCGACGATGGGGTCGATGACGACGGAGAAGAAGATGAAGATGAAGGAAGGTCGGCTTGGTGGAGGTTCTGGTTGTCTTTCCCTCGGTGGTACTTTGAGGAATGAGCTGCAATGTCGATTCTCGATAGTCTCAATGCCTCGAGATGCCGCCGTTAGTGAGCACATCTGGGACTTGGCGCCAACCTGGCGCGACAGAAAAAAAGATCACGAAGGTCTGTGAAATCCTCAAACACTGATGGTGGATGGACTGCACCACATATATTTCGACAAGTACCAAGCAGTTTGTTTGCATGTAAATTATCGAGGAAAGCGTCAAGCCAAGGAAGGCGGCTTGACCTCAGCTCTCTTGCTTGTCCAAATTTGCTTCACATTGCTCACTTCTTGTTGTATTTCTTTCTTCTTTGTTAGATGGGGAAAATCCATTTTACTACAATCATGCATGCATTTTCAATACAAATTCGTCCGACTTGGTGGTACCTCGCTTGACCTGGAGCCTTAAGGACTTCCACGCCAAGTCCAGTGGACTACTTTGGTGGCGGTCTTTGTAACCACTTTCTCGCTTAGTCGCCTTGCGCGGTCTTCTTGGACGGCGGTGGGTAGCGGTGCTGCTGCTGTTCACGGTTCGTGCCGACCTGCATGGTCGTGCCGGTCTCGGGACGCAGCGTGCTGTCCGTGATCTTTTCGTCATTTGGGTTTCGCGCGTTACGGCGCTCGCCAATGTACCACAAGGCGGCGCCGATGCCTCCGGCGATCAGAGCAAAACGTCTGTGTCGACGACACAAGCACATAAAATCACAGCAAGTCAGACATCTGGTTCGAGTTCCCACGCTACATTGCTAGCATGGCCATCTACCAACTTACTTGTAGTTGACACCGTTCGGGTTGTTGGCAAGGGAACTTGGGTTCTCAAACGGTCGCGCCATGGTGGATTCGAGGAAGACGCGAAGGCGGTGGCGGTGGTGGTGGTGAATGGCTGACGGGCGGGTGATGACCGAGAGCTTCTTGCTTTTGTTTGTTGCTGCTTGAGTGTTGTGGCTTGAGCTCCAATCGAGGAATGAATGAGCTTAGGAGCTTAGCGGGTTTGCCTTGCTCGACATTTGTCGAGGCACCTTGAAGGACAGAGGCTGAAGGATGCCACAGTTGGCGAAATGGGACTCAGAAAAAACGCCAAAATCAGATGGCAGAATGACGTTCGTTACATAAGATTGCTAACTGTCTGATAATCCATTGGTGACTCTGATTCCCTATTCTTTTGTGGGAAGAAGCTCACCCTCCTGTCTCCGTTTCAGGGAAAGTGAGACAGGACAAGGCTCCTTCAAACTGAAAATTCAACTCAATCAGTGTCAACGAACTTAAGCGAATGGAGAAGGTAAATCGCCGGCGGACACGCAGAGCTTCTTGTCGAGTGTCGAGCTGGTTGCCGCGGATCTCGAGCAGCGCGTGCATGTGGAGGCTCTGCACGACAACCTCGATCTCGGAGTCTCACGAACGGGTCGTGGATGCTGCGAACGCTCACGTCCGCTCGTTCACGAGCGCGAACGTCTCATCGGGGGGATGTTGAGTGCTGCTTTTCTTGAGCGTCGTCTCAGCGGCATCTCTGATGATGATGAGCTATCGGCAAAGCCCCGCCACTCGGCAAGCCGCGCTCACACTGCGCCTTGTCGAGCACATACAATTCAACACGATACCAACATACAGAGCGAACAAAATGAATGGTTGCAGAATGGTTGGGCATGTGATTCTATCCATTATGAGGACCTTGTCGTGCATCAGCCCTGGTCTTGCTTTGATCGATAGATTCTGGAATATATACAGATGTATGTTCACATGGAAACTTACTCTCAAATTGCACTTGCGCTTTTTCGCTCGGATGAACTTGATCGTGAAGGTCTCTCTGATTGACATCTCTTGGTCAGTTAGAAGTCGGATCTGGAAAGCGGGGTTGTTTTCGCCATCTTGACAACCACATCAACAAAAAAAATCTAATACTCAAAACAGCGTACTTGGCACATCTGATATAGCCAAGCATCTCGAAAAATGCCTGCATTGACCATTGGCGCAATGCGCCTAATATATTTGGACGAGCGCAAACCCAATATCATCTTGTTTCACGTCTGCTTTCTCTCTCAACGACTCTGGTCCATTGACGTGGTCTCCTTAATGCCTCGCAACACAGCGCCTTGCGCTCTGCGTACGTCCTTGAGTTACAACATCTCGTCCAGCTTCACCACAGCTCATTCGCTGGTGGTGCTCTGCTCGCTCTTCTTGGTGCGGTTCGGGTTCTTGCGCAGCACGTCCTGGTTCCACTGCTGCAGCTCCGCGTCGCTGAACTCGCGCGCCTTCTTCTCATCATACTTGTACCACGCAAAGGCCGCGCCGACTGCCATTACCCACGCCGCAATGCTAAAATGCACAACACAGCTTATGAGCACATCCATGCAAATTGTATTTGATACAAAGTGGCGCGAACGCGTGGCCAGGACGAGGCGTTCGTTGCGTGTGTGTCGAGCGTGCCAACGCCAGCCACACGTCCACAAGCATGGATGACACGAGCATACAGAAGCTATGGTGGTGGTGGTGACGTACCGCACGTTGCGTGGATTTCTCTGGAAGATCGTGAGCGGCGCCATCTTCGTCGTCTTGGTGATCAATCAGTTAGTTTGGATTCTTTGTGCGTCTGCGTGTGTCTGAATCTGTGACGTGCAAATGGGAATGGAATTCTTGATGCTGGGCGACCGATAGGACGTACCGGTACCTGTACCTGTATCGATGTGGAGCTCAATCGGTTGAAGTACGTACCGGTAATTACACCGGTATCTAACAAGACAAGGTTTGATACTTCATGTTTCGAACTCAATATCTCGCGCAAAATCAGCTGAAAAAACTAAATCGTCAAAAGCTGTCAAATTAGTATGGATTTTGAACTTAAAACCCTCGATAGCCTACGTAAGTCGATGATGTCGACTTAGCTGCTCGCCAAATCAGACAACCAACCAACCGAATGGATAACCAACCGAATGGATTTCGAGATGAGACAGCATACACAACCATACATCACGACCTGAACGTAACCCCTCAGACCACTCGGGCAAACTGACGCGTATGACAGCATACAAAACCATAACTGTGTCAAGGGAGCAATGAAACGGAACGAATAAATGGGCACTACAGATATGCCTGGTTGTAGTCACACAGTAATGTCGATCAAATTTGATAGGGTATGTATGTTGCAGAGTTTGACATGTATATACAATTTTTAAAGGAATGATGTTTATTGGAACTGCATACAATAGTGCTTGGCTTCTCACTGCTTTGTGTTATAAAAGCAAGTAGGATAGAGGCATCCGACTTCACACTGCTCCAAGTGTCAAGTTTTCTACGCCACAAGATAGTGTCTGCTCGTTTTCTTCACTTATTTGTCCGCTAAAATAATCACGCTCAACACCCTCGTAAATACCGGGAGCAGGCATAATCTTTGTATGCCCCCCAGCAGTTCTTGATGGTATTGAGGCGCACCTCATCCCAAGCTTCAACAGCCCATTGCATTGCTGTTAGCACGTCGACCTTGTACGGGTCGTTTTCGTCTGTGTTGATGTACCGAGGGGCGTGACGATCTCATCTACGTCGAAAGTCCGTCTTGAAAGAGTGGATGATGCCTGCGTCGAGCGGTCGATTGCAGGGAGTTGTGTTTGGAGCGAGCTTGTGTACACGAATGTTTATCAGCAGGAGGTCATCGGTCATGCGCGGCGAGACGTTGTCCATGAGCATGAGGACATGTCGATCTTCGCAGCGAAACCGGCGATTCAGTTCTTCCAGCCAGCTTCGAAACAAGTCGGTCGTCATCCATCCTTCCCGATTGGCACTGTACGTCAGCCCGTATTCCGACGCAGTCTTTCCTTGAAAGCAGCGCGGTCGCTTTGCTGTCCCGATGAAGTAAGGTGGGATCTTGTCGCTGCCGTCTGCGTTAGTGGCGAGCACAACAGTGATTCTTTGCTTGTTTAGGTTTCGACCTATTAAAACAAAATTCAAAATGCGTTACAAAAGTGTAAGAACAGAAATAGTTCCACATTCAAGTTGCCCACCTTTCTTAACTCCCTTGCGCCCAATACTGCGCGTTGAATGCATGCTGTAGTTAAGTGCTGTTTCATCGAGATTGTACACATTGCACATCTCGTACTGGAGAATAACGTCTTGACAGTCGAGTCGCCCTTCTAATACTTCTTGCAAATTGCAAGAGCCAGCTTCATTATAATCAGCGCGCGACTTGGTGACGAAGCGGCTTTGAAAACCCCACAACCAGCCGTTAGAGAACTTGCATTGCTGGGCAGGAAGGGCAAGGCGGCGTGCAATTGCGTGCGCTTCGTCCTGGACCATTACTCGAACCACAGAAATCTCCTTCGCGTCGGTGTGGTCGATTCATTTGACCAGCTCGTGCTCTAGCTCAGGAAAGGTGGCCATCTTCGTCTTGTACTGCGCCATATGGTGTCTGCTTAAACTCTTAATTTGCTCAGCTCGCTTGAGGATCATGCCCACAGTAGACCAGTCAATATCGGTGTGCTTCAACTTGAACTGCTTGGTCGCCCAGTGAGCGAGATCCGCGTGCTTCCACGTTGGCTCCTGGGATACATTCTCGATGATTTGCGTTTTTTGTTGGTTGGTGATCATGGATCTATTTGTCATTGTGGCGGTGGATTGGTTTGCTTTGCGTTGTGCTGTGTCTTTCGTGGTCGAATGGAAAATGAGTGGTGTCTAGAGGCTGTGACGAGATGGCCACAATGTTTTCCCGCCACTTTTTGAATTCGAATCAATAGTTTAGATGATTTTTTCTCATAGGGATACATTGGTCTGTATTATTTTATAGTCTCATTCAAAGTGAAATAATCAACTCTTGAAAATTATTTATCGCAGTGGGACTATAACCAGGTATATCTGTATATCAGGTTACTTCGAAGAATGAAATAACTTTTTCGAAGTTTGCACGTGTAAACCCTACAAAAAACCCTAGACAGATTTTACAGACCACTAATACCCTACAACGGATTTAGTAGCCTCCGCGGATTCCTTTGTGTAAACTGATCCTGTTATGCATGCATCCAATCAGAAGACGTATAGAGGCATTGGGCTGTGACAACGAGTTAGCATTAGTGTCGACATCAACTTGCATCAATTATTAGCGCACGAAGTGAACTTACATCTTTGTAGAATCTCCGCAGCTGGCGATTCTTCTCGTACGCCTTGGTGTAATCGGCAACCGCCTTGACGGCAACTTCATGGTCCAGCGCCGCCAACAGCGCGTCATCTAGCTGCAAAAGAGTAGAACAATGGTTCAATTACCCTAAAAGCGCCATTCGAAACCATGCCTTGTTTCCATATTTCCTTGCTAGTGAAAGCATAGACACAGGGCTTGATCGTCTTCTGAGCGATCAATATGACGCAGATCATCTTCGCAATAACCTCGTCGTCTTTCTCGAGATAAATCTTCGTCTTCTAGAACGAGACTCTCACGAAGCGCTCTGAGCACCGTGCTCTCCGAGACTGATAGATTGAACTTCGCTGTCAGTGCCTGTGCCCCAGCCTGCTGTTTCGGGCTACGAACGCTCGGAGGCAGCGTGTATCATTCTCGTTCAGTTTCGCTTGGCTATCAGGTGATCGCACTGGCCGACCAACCAACAGTCGCTTTCTCTTTATATGTTCGCTGGTTGATGGCAGCGCAGCTGACACCGACTTGCCGCGCGACGTCTGCTAGTTTGCCGCCAGCAGCAACCAAAGCTAGTGCTTTTTGCATCCTCTCCTCTGTCTTGGACATCTTACTCGCTTTCATGTCGGCTTCTTCGTCCTAGCTTCGAGAAACACACATTCCCTTCATTATCATCTTTGAATGCACGTTCGAGGGACCCAGCCTTGTATACTAAAACGTATACTAAATAGTATACTTGTGATAGTTCTCGGTTATCGGTATATAGAGCGTTCCCCTCTCGACCAAAAGAACAAACACTTGGCAAACCAAGCCAAAGCGCGAGATTTTAAGGTGGGAAGCAAGCGAAGAAGGAAGCACGAGAATCTCGCCTGCCTACCTGCTCGCCTCGTACGCTCTGGGGATGGATCGCCGCCGCCGAAGCCGCGACGACCACGAGCCGAGGCGCCGCATGGACGAGCACTCAGGCGGCGGCCACTACGACGGGTCGTCACCCCGCTCGCGACGCCGCAAGAAGCGCCGGTCGCGCAGCCAGAGTCCCGTCGCGTCGCGTCTGAGGCGTCCGCAGCGCCCGCCGCCTGCCCCCGCACGCTCGTCGCGCCGCCACAACAAGGGTGAGCGAAGCTCGCGCGTGCAGCACTCACGGTCCAGATCCCGCTCGTGGTCGCACTCGCGCTCGCCCGCGCGTCGACGTGGCGGTAAGAACACCTGCTCTCCTCTGTGCTGTGTATTCATTCATGTGACGCGACGCTGCGTTCTATTTATTGTAAAACGGAAAGCGTCGAGTTAATGTAACCCGTTCTAATTGTCTGTTCAATCCGCTACTCTAGGCTCCCGCTCCACGCGTACGCGTGCGTCACGCTCACGTTCTAGACGTCGGTCGGGAAGCCGATCGAGGTAGGTCCATTGTTTTCTATCTTGCTCTCTGCCATTCCACTTCAACTGTGAAGCGTGGCGACGACTCACCCGTTCACTATGGTGTGTCCCTTATTAGACCAAGAAAGAGTGCGCGTGAGCACGAGAGCTACCGCAGCGGCCGTGGCGGGGATCGCGGGTACGACACGCGCGAAAGAGGAGAAAGAGGGTATGACAATCGCAGCTACAGCGCGCGCACGACCCGCTCGGACCGCTCGTACCGACCGAAGAAGCAGCACTCACGTCGCGAGCGCAACCGCTCGGAGGAGAAGGAGAAGCACGTAGAGAAGGACGGCAGCGATGACAGCTCGGCGCACGACGACACCATCGGAAGCTACGACGGCAAGCCGGGGGACTACATTGCCTCTCGATGTATGTTGTTGTCTTGTTATTTTTTTCAAATGCGCAATTTTGATAGATTCTGACTATGGATTGCTCCATGTTGCTGTTATTTTTGAAGACAAAATCATCCGAGAAGCTGGACTGGGCACATTCGGTCGCGTGCTGGAGTGTCTGGACAAGCAGCGGAACATCATTGTGGCAATCAAGGTCGTGCGGCAAGTGGAGAAGTACACGGAGTCGGCCAAGGTATGAGCGAAATGCACAACTGTCCGCATACGCTAACGTACACTTTTGAGCAGTTATGAGACTGACGTTGTTGGTGTACATTTGTCAACTGTGTACAGATCGAAGCCGCGATTCTCCAGGATGTGAATGACAAGGACGAGAACAATGAATCTCTCTGTGTGCGCATGTACAAATGGTAGGTGGTGTCAACCTGTTGCTGAGCCTTTTTGTGGAAAACTGGTTCTTGACATCGTGTGGTGTGCGGGTTTCTTCAGGTTTGAGTACAAGGGCCACGTGTGCATGGTGTTTGAGCGTCTGGGCTGTTCGCTGTACGACTACCTCAAGAACCACGACTACAAGCCGTTTCCGCTTCACTGCATCCGCGCGTACGCGTGGCAGCTGCTCACGGCGCTGGAGTTTATCCACAGCATCAAGCTCATCCATACGGACCTGAAGCCAGAGAACATCCTGCTCGTCGACGATGAAGAGGAGCGATTGCCGTCGTCGTCTCCGTCGTCCACTTCATCGTACGGCTCGCCCAATGGGAACTCGTCGCAGTGGTCCAATGGAAGACAGTGGAAACAGCGTGATCGCGGATACTCGGAAGCAGATTCTGGAAGACTGTCGCTTCGACCGCCAGCGTGCAATGCGGTCAAATGTACGTCATTTTGTATCTGTCTCCAGGGTGCGAAGTGCTATGGATGAGTATGTCGTACTTACATTCATTGTGGTGGTGATTGGAATGTGCAGTGATTGATTTCGGCGGTGCCACGTACGATGATGAGTCGAAGAGCTCTATTATCAACACACGCCAATACCGCTCGCCCGAAGTGATCCTTGGTCTCGGTTGGAGCTACCCGTCGGATATCTGGTCTGCTGGGTGTATCATCGCGGAGCTCTACTTGGGCGAGCTGCTCTTTGCCACGGTGCGTTTGTTTGTATGCTGTGTGGTTGTGTGTTTTTTTGTCAAATTGATTCTGATCTTTGGTGTTTATTGTTGTGTTGATAATGTTGTGACAGCACGAGAACCTCGAGCACTTGGCGCTGATTGAGCGCTGCATTGGCAGTCTACCGGGGCACATGGTGTCGAAAGCGTGCAAGCCCGCGTCCAAATTTTTCCGCCGAGGCAAGCTTCACTGGCCCGAGGGCTCGTCCAGTGACGAAAGCGTCGAGCATGTGCGAAAGATGCGCACCTTAGAGCAGCTGATCTCCCCCGACGACGCGGCGGCGGGTCTGCTGGACCTGCTCCAGATGATGCTGATCCTCGATCCGGAGGACCGCGTGACTGCGAAAGAGGCGCTGAACAACCCGTTCTTCGATGGGTTCTCGATGCAAAACATCGTGGGGAATGGCGTTGGTGCCACGAACGGCTCGTACAGCCAGTGACCGAAAGGATGAGTGGATGATAGGGCTTTGATAGATGAAGACGAGAGATGACGAGAGAGGTGATGATGAAGAGATACGCCAAGACGAGGAGGAAAGGGTGGACGAGCATGAAAAAGGAAGCCAAGAGAAGCCGAAAAGACGCCCCCCGACCATTTTAACGCCAATCGCAAAACTGTGTGTTTTTTTTCTCTCTTGATATACTGTATGTGGAACGTTTAATAGTGAACAAAAACTAACTTCCGAGTGCTTTCACTTAGTTCAGTATGCGCTTTCACGCGGCGCATCCCTCTCTCTCTCTCTCTGGTACAAGGGGCTTTGGTTGTGAGTCTGGACGTCTCTTCTAAATACTGATCTCCACGTCGTCGTCTTCCACCGAGTCGACGGATTCCTCCGACCCGCGCGCGAGCACGGGGATGTCCCGCGGCGACGTCGGGTACTCATCGTCACAGCTGTCCGAATTCTGGTTGTGCGGATCATAATGATGGTGGCTGTGCTGGTGGTTGACACTGCTGCTGCTGTCGCCCAGGCCGTTCATGGCACCTCCGCCGCCGAGCATGGGGATGTCGGTCGTGTTGTCGTCCCCACCGTCAGCGGTCTCGTGGTGCACGGGGGACCGTCGAGAGAACCGCAGACGGCTCTGCTTTCTCACTGCGGGCGACGAGGCCGACGAGAACGCGGACGATGACGCCGAGAACGAAGAAGACGACAAGGCAGACGCAAGACCAGGAGACTCCACGGCAGCGGTGCGCGAATGTCTTGACGCTCGTCTTGACTGGTGGAAGCTGTTCTTCGAGTTGGACTGCGCGAACTTGAGGTAGCTCTCGGGGCTAAGTGGCGCCTTGTGGCCGCTGGCGCTTCGCTGAGACCTGGAGAATGTCCGCACGGTGCGGCTCGGATTGAACTCCTCCATGTCCTCCATGGTTGCTCGTCTCGCTGCTGCCGCTGATAAGAAGGATTGGGGCAGGGATGAAGCTGCGGCTGATGCTGTTGTGGATCCATTGGCGCCACTGTTACTGCTGCCGCTATTGTGCATGAAGCTACCGAGCGCGGGCTGGCTCCGCTGCGGGGGCGACGGCTTCCGGATTGCCGCAATGGACGTGCGCGGCGTACCTGCTGCGGACGAGTCGAACGACTCGACGTACTTGACGGATTTGACGCTTATGGTGCTCGAGCCCAAGTCCTGCGGTGCCATGAGCTCGTCATGCTGATGCGTCTGCTGCTCCTGCTTGCGCTTGGACGAACCCGCGCGCACGAACGCGATCGCGAGCGCCACCGCCGCGACGCCACCCACCGCGATGCCCACGATGCCCGCAGTGCTCAGCGCCGAGCCGCGGCGGTACCCGGCCTCCGAGGCCACGATGCGGTCGTCCGGCTCGGTGGACGGCGTGGAGGTCGCTGTCTCGGTTCCGTCTGCGGCGTTTGGTCCGCTTGTGGCGGCGCGATCTTCGTCATCTGCTGCGCTTGACGTCGCATTCGCCACCACCTGCGCAGGCACCTCTGTCGCCTCTTGGAGCGTGCCTGTTGCAACAAACAAATAAACGATACCAAGAGCAACCCATTTAGCACCTCTTGCGTCATATCTAAGCTCCATATGGAATATGCACGAAGCAAGACGTACGTGGTGGTGGAGGTGTATCTGCAGCATGGACGACGCTGTCATGAGCTCCGCCTGTAGCAGCCGCAATGGCCACGACGAGCAGCCAGCAGACGCGCGACCGCCTCATGCTCGGGAGTGGAGTAAAAGAGAGAGCTCTTACAAGCGGATGCGGATGCTGGAGACCGACACGCGCGCTGGGACGGATGGATGGCGATCACTTTTGTGGGCGCCTTACTGTCTGTGGCCTAGTCCAGCGCAACAAACACCAAACAACACACGCAGTTGCGCAACTTGCGCGCGCTTGTGTGGACTTCCTATAGTTCAGCGGATCAGTCCGCCCTGGCCGTCCGTCCGTGCGTCCGTCCGCGGATGGCCGATTGATTGACTTACTGACTGGATGGATGGTTCGGATTTTTGTTGAGGATGCCTCCAGCCTCATCGAGAGACTCGCTAAGCGATCGCCATTTTTGTTTGCTTGGGAGACAAACAAAAGGGAAACATAGAAGGAAACCTGTCGCGGGATTGCGAGACCCCAACAAGCCAATCAGCGGCCGCGAAAACCCCAACGAGTGCAAGAGAAAGGACATTTTGAAATCAAATCGCGCGAAAGGACAGGGAGGGAGGATGGCAATCGCGGATGGGGATACGCTCGGATTGTGTGGATTGGAGTAACCACCTCCTCTGAGCCAAAGTCACTCACAGAGATCGTTTCGATTCACTCATGCGTCTGTGGATTCGGACGACGAGAAGAGAAGAGAAGAGCCATGCGAAAGGGATGTTGACCACGGGCGGGCGACCGCGGCCATGTAAAAGTTGGACGTGGCGGAACCACTGTAGTGTAATGCTTCCCCCAAGATCAGACGGCCCTCTGTACAACAAACAACATGGGGAATCTTTGAAGGAAAAGCTTGGCAGTTTGAGCGCACAAATCGATCCCAACGCGAAGAGCTACAGCACAACGCTCACACTCCAGCTACAGCACAACGCTCACACTCCAGCTTCATGCCATGTGCGCTCACACATGAAATGCTTGCTTGCTTGTGTGTCCACACACACACACACACATACACAGGAAAGTGTAGTCGCCCGCAATGGTTATTGTTTCGCCACCAGCATCCTTGAAGGATCCCCCGGTTCAAACGGACGGATGGACGTGGAGAAAACTAAACCGGACGGAGGAGACATGGCATGGCATGGTATCCACCACGTCCTGCTCTGTCCTGCTCGGACGGCTCATCTGGGATGTTTGGCCCGGTGGTCATAATTGTGTGTCGCTTCATTCCCCATCTCACCGTCAAGATCAGAGAGGCAGTTTTCGAGGCGTCCACAAGCCGTCTTCCCGATTGTTGAGCGACAACATTGCATTCATTTTACAAGGGTTTGAATCGCAAAAACCTGCTGTGCAAAATAATAGAGCGACAAGTCGAATATTAGTCGATTATCACACAAACAACTAAAATTGGCTTTTCTGATCCGTTTCAAAAATACCTGTAAAAATGAACTGCCTCTGGATTGGGTAATGCTTTTCATTACGAAAGGGCAGAACAATTTTGTTTAGCACTATACAATAAGTGACGGAATAATATGTATAGCCAGATGGATTCTTCACTGTACATTGCATCTCGAATAGTAGCCCCTTAGGAACTGCAAGCAAACATGCACAAAGAAACCCACAATACCAAAACGAAGAGCTCCACAGACACAGACAAGCGAGAAGGAGAGCCTGGAAGCATGTCGTCGGCCGGTCTGATAGCGGGGAAGAACCTGCGGGGCAGCAGGAACGAGGAGTTCTTCGCGTGGGAGGGCGCAAAGGGTCAGAGCAAGGCCGCCGCGGACACAGGCGGCGCGTTTGAGGCGGAGCAGATGATCCAGCGGCTCGTGCGCGCGGACCCCATGGCGCTCGCCAAGATCTACCACGTGCCAGACGACCAGGACACGTACCTGTGGCAGTACGAGCACCTGCGCCAGGTCATGAAGGAGCTCAACATCCTGGTCGCACGCCTCGACAGCAAGTGCACGCGCGAGAGCTGCGTGGTGATGAAGGCCACGGACGACTGGGTGTTCCTGTGCGCGGCGCACAAGGCGCCGAAGGAGTGCTGCGCGTTCGAGTACATCATCCACACGATGGACAACGTCAACACGCTGCTCACGAGCAGCCGCGTGTTCCCGTCGCGCGTGTCGATCACCAGTAACGCGACGCAGTACTTCCAGTCGGTGGCGCGCCGCCTCTACCGCATCTTCTCGCACACGTACTTCCACCACCCCGAGGTCTTCCGCGAGTTCGAAGAGGAAACCTATTTATGCCACCGCTTCGTCTACTTTGCGCTCAACTTTGGCTTGATCCCCAAGAACCTGCTCATTATCCCCGACATGATGTAATTGCTTTGTCCGTATGTACGTGCTTGATTATCTGCAAAAAATAAAAGCTGCATTCGCATTTCGCAAATTAAAATGGACAACTCGAAGAGTATACACTCACTTCCTGCTGGACTACGATCTTCGCAAGTTGTTCAGTCGTGCTTCTAACTCACTCATCGCCGAATCGCTCGAGTCGTCGCCACCACCACCGGCGGCAACAGGCGCCGGAGGGGGAGCCACCGTCGGCGCGGCTTGCGCTGGCGCAGGCTGAGCCGCCTGCGCGACCGGCGCCTCTGGTACCGAGCCCGTCAAGTCGATGCCTATCTCGTCCAAGACCTGGCCGACGATCTTGTCCTCTTCCTCCTCGTCCTGGTCGGCCTCCATGACGTCGTCGATAGTCTCGCCGATCATCTCCTGCGTCATCTCCATCTTTTCGCTTTCCTTCGTGTACTCCATCATGATCTGGTTGAGCTTGGGCAGGTTCATGGTCTTTGCCATCGACTTCATCGCCTTCGTCGTGCCTTGAAGGGCAGAGGTCATCGCTTCCGCCGATTTCGCCGTCTATTCGGTAGTTAACACCGAGAGGGAGAGAGAGAGAGAGAGAGATAGCATCCTTGTTAGCACAATCCTCACACAGCAACACAATGCCACACATCAAACGCGCAAGAACGCACCTCTAAGCGCAGCGAGACCGCCTGTAGCTGCGAGCGCATCGTGTAGAACTTGGTGACGTGCTGGCGCGTGCGCACGAGGTCCTTGGCCATGATCTTGACCGAGGCGATCTGCCCCTCCTTGGCCATCTTCTTGATCTCGATGATCAGCTTCTTCTCCTGCATCTGCAGGTTCGTGCGCTCGCGGTCAAGCTCACGGATCGCACGGTTGATCTCGCGCTTGTTCTCGCGCAGCTGCTCCTTGAGCGTCTTCTTCTTGCCAAGCGCGTTGCCCATGGTTGCTCGCTCCTCTGCTGCTGGTGCTGGTGCTGCTACTGCTACGGATCGCCTTGTCCTCTTCTTCTGTGGTGGTTATCCCTCACGCACAAAGAGAAAGAGAGAGCTCTTTGCGGTCTTCTTCTTGACTGTCGACTTGCAATTGAGGAATGGCATACTTTCTCAATGCACCCAAGAAGAAGAAAAGGGAAAGGAGGAACACTGCGAACTTAAGGGGATTCTTTCCTAAATCAAGTGCAAATCTTTGGCTCGATTTTTCCTCAGAAAGAAATGGTGTTGGACACGTAAAATCCAGCTTGGGTGGCTCTAAGTTCGCGTTTGACAGAGAACTAGGTGCGCATTTTGCAAACTCAAAATATCATCACCTCTTCAACCAACCACAACGCGTGACCTTCAAACCAAAATGGCTGGGGGAGCTGCAAGAAGCGGAGGAAGAATGCAAGGCCCTCACTTCAAAACTCGCCCTCTCGACAGTGCGCTTCCGCCAGATCCTTCTCGCATGGACATCAAGTGCAGATCCCTCTCTGCTCTGCACTGCGCGCATCATAACGTTAGAGGGAGTGCGACAGCATCGCATGAGTCTTCGTGATGGCGATCCTTTGGGTGGGTTCGATGGTCTGCGAGCGTCTTCGATCTGGTGAGTAGGCCAACGTCTGACGGGTGGACGTGTGTACTTGCGTTCATCCCGATGTTCATGAGTGAGTTGGCTCATTGTCTGTGCTAGTGCTAACTGTTTTTTTGTCTGGTGTGCGTGCTGTGTGTTTAGAAGAAGCTACACATCTGCGACGAAGAAATCAGGGGGCCGTCATCACAGCAGAAATCTCCTATGCTTTTATTGACTCGCTTGTCCAGGTGATCCGAAGCTGGTTATGACGCAGTGCTGATATGAAACGAACCACTGTCATGCTGATACGCTGCGGCTTGGCGGATTCAACTGCACTACTGGCGGTCTGATTGAAGCAGGCAGGTTCACGTAAATGGTGAAGTGGAGGCCTTGAGCGAACGTTCAGAGAAGTAGTCTCTCGAGAATTACCTTGTTGTACGCCTCAATGGTAGGGCCATGTGGGGATAGTTCTCGTTTCCAACACCAGCTATAGCGCATACTCACCTGTGAGTCAGGAGACTGGTCTGGTCCTGCATTCTCTGGGATACACGGCTGTTTGGACGCACTCAACACCTGTAAGCAGAGCTCGCCTGTTGCGCTAATCAGGCAGCCCAGCC
The DNA here is from genome assembly GCA_038051095.1 of Globisporangium irregulare. Lineage (NCBI taxonomy): Eukaryota > Oomycota > Peronosporomycetes > Pythiales > Pythiaceae > Globisporangium > Globisporangium irregulare. The sequence continues at coordinate 16,892 of JALBZZ010000381.1, forward strand.
ATCCATCCATCACGACCTTTCATTCTCGCAACAGACCACCAACTGACAGGAGGGGTCAAGACACGTTAGCGAATCCTGGTCAACAGGCGGCTGAAATTTGTATCGTACTGCCAGTCACACACCGTTGAGCCTCGTCCATTTACATACTGTACACAAATGGCGCAAATGTTGTTGCGCGGCTTTCGTTCGTCGGCGCCGCCCATTCAAATTCAACAGTGTTTGCAAACGTCATGGCATATTCACCAGGGAGCAATAGGAAACGATGGAAAACTGGTTTGGGCTGCTGATTGGCTGGGCGACATTTTCAAGTTTCGAAAAAAATCTATTTTTGGTCTTGGAAGGGAGGACTCGGGTTGGACCTTCCGTTTGCAGGCTGGTGGTCGTTTCAGCGTCCCCAAGAATTCGTCGTCCCTACCCCTACATCCTCTCCTCTTCGTTTTAGATACTTGCAGGATGCGTTTTATGCGCTGAATTAAAGCTGTGATTTGGACGATAAAATAATGGATATTTCTTGTGATTCGTACTTAAATGGAGCGAACTAGGCATTTTTCTCTTGCAGAGGGACATTTTTATCGCTGAAAGGTCGTCCTGCGCTCTTCAAAGCCAGCTGGAATGTGTGGCTCTTTTCTTTCCTCACCGCGTCGAGAGTGGCGGCTGCGTGTCCTCCTCCCCTCTCGCTCCGCTCCTCAGTCCGTCCACTCGCGTGAAGGGAGGGGTGAACACCACCTCAAAAACACAAAAACAAAGTCAAAGCTTGGACCAACGCCAACAGCAACAAACACAAAGTGAGCCACGCAAAGTAGCATTTCAAAGGAAACAAAGGAGCCGACCCTTCTGGCCAACAACACACAAGCAAGTAAGCAAGGCAGCCGCCAAACACAACAGCCCGGTCGCCTGCCTGCCTGACCGCATCCTTCCACGCGGCGATCGCAACCGCCGCCTCTTCACGCCTGCGGTCACTCTCGCAGGTCTCTAGGTTCGCCCCCTCATCGAACAACAAAACTCACACGCGCACACGAGCCGCTGGGAAGCAAGCAAGTCAAACCTACAACCTCAAGCAAGAAGCAAACAAGACGCAAGCGAGACAAAGCAAACAAGCCGCGCAAGTTCCCAACAAGCGCACGCTGCAACACAGCATCGCCCACAACCAGCACGAAGCGAATATGCTGCCGTCAACCATGGCGGTGGCGGCGCCTTCGTCCTCTTCATCCGCGTCTTCGACCTCGACGACCGTGACGGCTACCGGCTCGCCCGTGGCCGCTGTGACCTTCTGCCGCCTCGAGTGCGACCACAAGGACCTCTTCCAGGCCGAGTACAAGCGGTAGGAGCGTCTGTGCATGTGCTTGTATGTGTGTGACAATAGTTGCAGCTGTCTAACACTTGCTTCTTGTTGTACTCGCGCAGGAGCAACCGCACCAAGGGCCTCAAGATCCTCCGGTAAGTACGCATGCGATTCGAACAGCTCCATTGTCCACTGCAGGGCCATTAGAGCCACACGCTCACTCTCCCTCTCTCTTTCGATGTGTTTTTCATGCGTCTACGTGCAGATGCTTCCCGCACTGCTGCCCGAACCACATGGACCGCAGCTATTGCGGCAGCTCGCTTCACGTGCTCGTGCACACGACGACCCCACAGTCGTCTTCCTCCGCAGCATCCACATCCTCCGATCCCAGCGTCGCTGACATCGGCGAACTGGCGGTGTTCGCGCGCTTCGAGTCGGCGTCCGATCCCGGGATGGAGCCGGGCGAGTGCGTGTCATTCGACGGCGTGACGGCGGCCACGCAGAGCGAGGAGAACCCCGAGGGACAATGGATCCCGGGCGTGAAGGAGCGACCGTCCGCGCTTGCGTCCTCCGTGAAGCACGTAGGCGGCCAGCTCCCGGTCGAGAACGCGCTCGTGTTCCAGCTCAACGGCAAAATCTACTCGCGCTGGTACTACGACTGGGAGAGCGGCGCAAACAAGGCGCAGCGGCTCATGAAGCACGTGCTCAAGGCCTACGTGTTTGAGAAATGCGCCGTGGACTCGAAGGGCAACCTCGTCACGTCACTCGCCGGCGTCAAGAACATGTCGATGCCCCAATCGTTCCTCTACCGCGTCGCGGCCGTGATCGTGTCCCCTGAGTTCACCGTCATCTCGTACCGGCGCGCTCCCACGGAGACACTCACGATGAAAGCCGACGCGCAGCAGATCTCTTACTACGGCGCGCCACCACAACGGCTGCCGTCGCCCACGTCCAGTACCGGCGGTGGTGAGCGCCACCACAAGCGAGCGCTCAGAGCCACGGACGTCGTCATCAAGGAAGACCTGAGCAGTCAGTGGGGAGGCGACGAGCTTCTTGGGCACGACGTCGTGGATCCGCGCACGATGAAGCGGAGACGACCGACCGACTCGTTCGTGCGTCCCGTCGTATCGCTGCGCGGCGGCCACGGCGGCGTCGTGCCGTCGGCCTCGGACCTCTTTGAAGACAAGGTGATGTGGGAGCACACGAACGCCAGCGCCGTCACGACGTCCAAGAACCTCGCGCTGCTCTACTGGTTCGTGCAGTGGACGCCGCTGTCCACCTATGCGCCATTTGTGGATGAGCTAGTACACATCACCCACAGAAGACTGTTGGAGCCGCTGGCGCCGGCGAACCACCAGGTCGGCAAGATCAACTGCTTCTCGCGCGTGCTACTGGAGCAGGCTGAGTGGGCGTCCGCGCCGAAAGCTGCCAAGGCCGTGCTGCCCTACGAGCTGGAGGCGCTGCTGCGCGTCGTCGCGCAGGCCGCGCTCTGGTTCTTCTCGGAGGAAACGCGCCGGGGCTTCCGCCTGTTCTTCCAGCAGCACGCCGCCAACACCTTGGACAAGCACACGCTGCGAGCGAGCTATCTGGCGTTCGTCACTGAGACCGAGGAGCGGCTGAACCACCACGTGTTCGTCATGACGCCGCTGAAAAGCCTCGCGAACGTCGCCGAGGAGATCATCGGGGTCGTGTACTCGTACGAGATGTTCCACTCGAAGCGGCCGCGCGTGCGTCATATCCTAGGCGCGCACGGGTTTGCCGGCTGGAACGCGTTCGTCGCGCAGATCCGGGACTCGTACATCGCCACAACGTTCAACAAGAAGCGTGACTTTGTGCACGCGTCGAGGTTCCTGCAGACGTGCGTGGCTCGGAACGCATTCGAGCACGGCTGGAACGGCGAGTGGCTGCTGGACACGGAGGAGGCGGTATGGAAGCTGAGCGACCCGTCAGTCGAGAGCGCGTTCTCGCTGTTCACGATCTTCGAGCTCATCTCCCAGATCGGTCGCCTGGAGATTGGACTCGGGGTACAGGAACGCACGCTGCGAGTTCGCTCGTCGAATACTCTAACGCTCGGGGTGGACTCCATGAGTCTCGTACTGGACGGACGCGAGCGGGTCTTCCGCGTGTTCCCCAACGGCATGTCATCGTCGCTGAGTGATGGTTCTACCGGTGACTACATTGGCAGCATTCACATGGAGGGCAAAGAGCGGCTCGTCGTGTACCTGGAGCTGTTCCGGTGGGCGACGACAGCGACCGACTGCTCATTCCACGTGCGTATGCGCATCGAGTGCTGGCGGAACCACCGGCTGTACGTGAACGGCGAGGTGCTGCAGACTGTGTCGGCGTCGTCCTTCGCGGACGAAGAGCGACCGTACCTGGGCGAGATGAAGCTGCGCGCCAAGCGCAAGTCGATCAGCAAGGCACACGCGCGGCAGCACCACACGGCCGTGCCGTCTGGAGTACCGAGCGCGACAGCGTTCCCCGCCGCGTGGAAAGCACTGGGCAGATTCCGCTTAAGCTACCACCGGCTTGGATAGGAAAGTATTAGGATACGTAGGTAGGAAGAACGAAGGTATTTCAATGGGATAATGTGGTCGACCATTTTCTGAAAATGAAGGACGTGCAAGCGAACTGTTTGAGAGAGACGCACACGACGTTAATGGGGTAGAGTAGCATTTGCTCCATGTGCCAAAGACCTGGCAAGCTGATTGTGTACAACGCTTACAAATGAGGGATTATGGTTCCTACATCGAAGGACTCGTTCCTACACCAGTAGTGACCGTCATTATTGCCTTGATTTTCCCATTCTGTACATCAGCAAGAAGCAATTGCGCCGTGGTAAACAAGCATTTCGCTTTTTCTGGCTCTTGTTCACAGCGACTGGAGCCTACGGCATACTTGGGCTGATGCAGAGCAGTTAAAAAGCTCACTTTGTTTTTGTTGCTGTTGTCTTAATGCTGCAAGGCTAATACCTGAACCGACACCAGGTAGAGCTGGTGGTTTTCGCCTTTGTTTGTTGTCCCAAGCATCGATTTCTACTAGAGGCACAGAGGAAACAAATAAAATGCTGGACGGCAAACTCCCCCCCCGCTAACTGCCAAATCATTTCTCCTTAGTGCCAAAATGGTAAATCACTGCGACGTAGAGATGAAACATGCAGCTTGATGGTTACGAGTGCAAACGAGTTTGTTGCCCTCTGAGTGTCTTCATTTGCTTGCAGAGTTCGTTCAGTGCTGGAAATTGTCCCGGGTGGTCCATCGAAGCGATGGCATCCGCGCAACACATTCCCCTCGTTGAACAGAATGCATTGCGATCTTCTTTCGGTATTCGCACCAGCGACGCAGACTAGCGATATGTGGAAAACGCAGAACTTGGGTGCGCAACATCACGCGAATCAGGAGGAGTGAGCTCTCAATGGGGACGGAAACATTATTTTGACGCTTGAAGTTACTCAGTTCTTGAGGTTGCTGCAACTGCGTGTCTTGGTGGCATCGGGTTTGTATCAGGGGTCTGACGGGATTGAAGAACGGAAAATGGTTCTGACGTGATCTTCCCGAGTTTGTTGGTCATCGCGGGCGTTGGTCAACCAAGCCTGGTATGGGGTAACTCGGAGTATACAGTCGATCTGTTGCTTGAGGGAGACTGCTGGGGTGCTGCTTGGCTGCTCGTGATCAGGCTCGCAGCTTGGAAGTGATTGATTGTCTCCACTACCATCAAGCCAGCCAGGTTGAGCGCTTCATTCACGTTGTTGCTTGTCCGTCACGAATTTGGAGATCGAATCTCCAGGCTTGGTCGTTCTATCTAGTAGTATCACGCATTCGTTTGCAGTGGCGCTTCTGTCGCCCGTCTTCGGGTCTTTCTGTTGCTGCGTGGTCACCATCGTGATCTGCTGAATAATAATGCCTTGTCTGCTCGGCTCTCTTTCTCAGCGTCAATTCAAAACCGTCGATCAAAAAGCGACGGTTGCTGACCACACGGTAGATATTGAGGGCGATTGGTAATTTGGTGGACAACCGCTGTCGATCTTCCATTGTTGTTGTGAGAGTTATATCGAATTCCCGCCAGCGCAGAAGCAACAGCACCACTCTTCGTGTCCCTTCTGGCTGCACGGCGATACGACCCAGAAATTCTTCCTCGGCGCTTTTCGATCGCAAAATGTTGGAGAGGCTGAAGGTCTCGGGATTAAAGCCCACGGTGACCTATGCGAGCCACTGCTCGTTCTTTGAGGTCGCTATGTACGTGACGCCACTACCGTGGCTTGACGCGATTGGTACCAGCGACCCATGCATTCGAGCCTGAAGCGACACACCTTTCCCTCACCATTGCCTTCAACGGAATTTCGCACTCTTGTATCGCATTTTCTCTGCTCTTCAGGCTTAGAAATGGTGGTCGCGTCGTATCGAGCTTACGAGATCTTCTCCGCAGTGTGGGCTAGTCACACACATATCGCGAGGGTTGGGGGCAGCAACAAAACCTATGCTGTGCGCTCATTGATGTGCGTGGCACTGCTTCAATATGGTTGTAACAGTTTCACCATCTCGTTGCAGACCGTCGATAAATCGCCCCACCTGTTTGTTCTTCTCAATCTTCGTTTCGTGGTCTTTGGCCACATCGGGGGTCGTCGCGTTCCCTCTTCGAAGTAGTTCTGTGTGGTGGCAGCCCGCCAGTGGTCCAGTGTGACGCCCACCGTACGCGCCGTAGCCTGTTGATCGCTGAGAGAGAGTCCTTGAAAGCTTGCGTCGTAAAATGATCCAGAGACTCGACGCGTACGCCTCAAAGCCACAGGTAATGCTCACGAACATTCGTGTGAGAGTCTCTTGCTTTGGATCGAGCGACACAGGTCTTGCAGACGCTATGCCGCTGAGTTGATGGAGGTGGTCGCACGCGCCGCCAACTTCATCTGTAGTCGTCACACTTGAGCTTCTTGTTCAAGTTCTCTGGAGTCTCAGTGGGGCTTCGCGTTCTCGCAGTTGCCGTTTTTCACACTGAATCAGACCAAATGATGGAGGCAATGGACGCCCCAGTTACGAGTCCCAGATGAGGTCCATCTGGTCACTCTGTGTGTTGTTCATCTCCTTTGGCGCGTGGAGGTAGCGGACCGCGATCGAGAGCTTCTATGTCAATTCTTTTCAGGTTGTTAGCGATGTGTGCGGCAGTTCGTAACTGAGTGAACTCCTGCCACAACAGTAATCAGTTGACCTTGAAGATCGCGTCGTCTCACGATTCGCAGAGCACTCGACCCGCTCGCACGCTATTTCTCTCCACGCATTGCTGCGACTGGAGCCGCTCGAATTGTTGCCCGTATATCATCCGTCGTTGTATCCACTACATCCATCAGTCACTCGCAACCGACGGATGCATGGAGTACCACCACTCACTGACCGCTCAAGAACCGCACAACTTGCTCAACCGTATCCAGCTGTGGGGCGTCTGGTGGCAGCGGCTGTGTAGCGCCAATCCAGTCGTTGCAGCTTTGGTAGTCGGACGCAGCCACTTTGACAACAGAAAAGCAGCTCAGTTCGCGTCACTCGCGCTCCTAGCTCTCCTGTATCTTCGTTCTAGGGCAGCGAACAATTGCTGGGGTCCACCATCTGGAACATGTCCTTCTCGCGTGTGTCAAAGTCGGCCGAGGTCGCGCAACAAAACAAGAGTGTCCAGCCTCTGACTCAGTACACTTCCGCTGTCAGATGTCAGGAGAGCCCTTGGAGACCCTGCAAAGGCAGAGTTGGTTGGGTTTGCAGTGCACACGCAAACGTAGAATCAGTTCATTGAGCAGTCGACGAGTTGGGTCAAAGGCCAACCGAGAGTCAACTCAACGCCGAGTCTCTGGCTATATGTCGGGGGTGGTGCTGGCGTGAGACGCTGAGAGCGTGAGAACAGTGTTCTGATTCGCTTCGATGCGCGCTGTCTCTCCTGTCGTTCTTGGGGTTGCCGGGCGAATTACACCCACCACCAGGACCAGAGAGGGGTCGTGGATGCGTGGACGTATCAATACCAATGCATTGCGGCCAGCCACCCACCGCATGCTGAGTTGGGGACCTGCAGACGTGTCAGCCGAACTTTCCACCCACAGGAACCTGCCGTGCGTTCACTGAGTATCCTTAGTGAAGACCATTTTCACTTGACAAGAGCGTGCAAAGTGGGATGGACCACACCTGCAGGAGGAGGCGATTCAAATGGCGCCCAGCGCCAGGGGACAAATCCCGACGGACGGTGCCCGTTTCTACCAGCAGAAGCTCTTGATGTCGCCCGCCAGGCGAGCGAGCGCCGCCGTCGCCATCACCATCGCGCGCGTGTGATTCTATTGCTCAATCGCTTGGGTTTCGTGTCTTCTTGTCGTAGATCTGTACCTTCTGCGAAGTTATCAAGCCATCAGGATTTCCACGTACTCAACAAAAATACGCTGAAGCCCAAGATCACACTGGGTTCATTCATGCCATTCGCTTCAGCAACGCCGACTTGAGACTTGTAGCGAGCGGCAGCAATGTGGTGCAAACGCCAGCGCGGGACGGAATGGAAAGGGAATGGCTGGCGAGCTGTTCGTACGCGACGAGCCACAAGATCTGGAGACAACTGGCTGGCCATCTGGTTGGCTTGCCATGACAAGTACTTCGTCACAGCGAGCGGTTATCAAATCGCCTTGTGTCTTCGCCGTCGCTTTTCCTGCTGAGCTCCAGCACTTGGTCTCTCGTCCAGCTTGTACTGCAGTGTGGCTGACGCAGCGTCAGCCAGTGGCAGACCCGTGATAGACTCACTCAGCTGTAGAATGCAGTCGCAAGAAGCCCAGTCAATCTGTGAGTCTCTTTCTCTCTCTCTCTTTCTCTCTCGCGCGCTTGCGAGTCTTCTTGGTTTGGAGGTGCCCAAGCGTTGTGGAATCGGATCTATAATTGGTGCCTTCGACGCCGCTGATGGTGGGGAGTTGCAGGCTGCTTTCCAGGAACCAGTCGCTCCCTTTCCTCGCATCGTAGCGATAAGTGCATCAGCCGCTTTAGCTATTGGAGTACACGTGGATTGACGCCTTGGAGCACTTGCAGAAGCCGAAGCCGATCGATAGAGTGGTGGGGGTGGAAATGCAGTGAACAGACACGATGAGATGAGGATCATTTTTTGACGCGAACACAGAAGAAGTCTGTGTATTTTACCGCGAGTGGTAGTTTATAGGACAACTGGCAGTGTTAACAGATGGAAGATTTTATCTGGGCAATTGCGCATACTGTGGAAATACACGGGCATTGAGGGCATGACGTGTGTGCTCACTGAAGTCTGTTTGCCTGGATAAGCAAGATCCCAGCTCTCGAATCGTCACGCTTACTCGTTCTCTCATGCACAAGTCCATGCACTTTGTCTCTTGACGCTCAAGCGGCTCGATGAGTCAGGGTAGAAGGTAATTTACGACTCCTTTGGTCATTTAAAAATACTGACATTTTTTTCCTGTCACTGTTTCAAGGTGTGACGAATTTTGCTGTCATCACAAGTGTCACTAAAACGAGACAATTGCCTCCATTTTCGGCCAAAATCTCCAATCACCATCAAATTCAATCAATCAATTGACTCAGCAGCATGGAGCTCGTGATCGGCTGCGTGGGCAAGCCGAGCGCTGGCAAGTCGACGTTCTTTAACGCCGTGACGGACGGCAAGGCCAAGACGGGCAACTTCCCCTTCACGACCATCGAGCCGAACGAGGGCATCACGTACTACATGACCTCATGTCCGTGCGCTGCCAAGGGCAAGACCGCGGTCTGCCAGCCGCGCTATGGCAAGTGCGAGCAGGGCGTGCGCCACGTGCCGGTCAAGCTGCTGGACGTCGCGGGACTCATCCCGGGAGCGTCGGAAGGCGCGGGCCTTGGCAATAAGTTCCTCGACGATCTACGGCACGCGCACGTGCTCATGCACATCATCGACGTCTCGGGCCGCACAAACGAGAAGGGCGAGGTATGGATGGATTAGAATATGTAATCTGGGTTCATTTGTAGCTCTTCGCGATACACATATTAAAGTGTCTATCGCTGTGTGTGTTATTGCGTCATGTAGGAAACGGAAGGCTACGACCCGATTAATGACGCGGACTGGCTCAACGCCGAGATCCACAGCTGGATCTTCAACAACCTCTGGAAGCGCTGGGGCTCGATCGCGCGCCGCCACCAGACGACGAAGAGCAGTCTCTTGAACACTTTTGTGGCCCAGCTCTCTGGCTACGGCGCATCCCCGTCGCTCATCGGCTCGATGCTGGATAAGATGGGCGTGAAAGACCCGTTCGACCTGACCGCCTGGGGCGAACCGGAGGTGCACGCGCTTGTGGACGCGTTCCTGGTGATCCGCTTCCCCACCATCCTCGTGCTCAACAAGGCGGACCAGGGCGAGAACACGGACAAGAACATTGAAAAAGTGGCCGAGAAGTACGGCAGCGACCGCTGCTTCGTATCCAGCGCCGCGGCCGAGTGCTTCCTGAAAGCGGCGGCGAAGCAGCAGTTCATCCGCTACGAACCAGGCTCGATGTTCTACTCGACGCTGGAGGACGGCGGCGATGACGAGAGTGACGCGTCGCTGCCGCCGCTCAAGCCTGTCGAGAAGAAGATCACCAAGCGCCTCGAGCGCATCTCGGACATGGTGCTCTTCCGCTACGGCAGTACGGGCGTGCGCGCCGCGATCAACGCCGCCGTGGAGCTGAGCAACTCGGTCATCGCGTACCCGGTCAAGTCGCTCAAGAACTTCTCCACGGACACGAACGGTAAGGGTGTGTTTGGTGACGCGGTGATGGTGCGACGCGGCACGACCGTGCGTGAGCTCGCGTACCGGTGCTCGCAGTTCATCGGCGCGAACTTTGCGTATGCCGAGGGCGAGGATGGACGCCGTCTTGCGGAGGACGAGCCGATCGTGAACTCGAACCTAATCGTGAAATTCACGACCACGATCGCGCCGAGTGCGGCTTCCGCTTCGTCATCCTCTGGTGCTGGCGGAGACAGCAAGAAATCCGCCGCTGTCTCAAGAACGTCCAAGCCAAAGGTCGAGGATGACGCGTAGATACTTAGAACAGCAACGGAAATGCATGTTAATAAAGGAATCAATTCATTTCAATTCTCTTCTTCTTGAAAACAAATAGGGAGTGGCATGGATTTTGATAGAGATCGTTAGCAAAAAAAAAAGAAGACACAAACGTCTGTGTGTACGTCAGCTACTGGCTTTTGAAGAGCGGAGACGTAATTTCGTTGGGTAAGGTGCTCTCTTCTGCTGCGTTAATCGCACGTGGTCTTGGCTCGTGCTGGTGCGACTGAAGGCAGCACGCCGCTGGTCTGCGCAACGACACCGAACGCGCCGGTGACGAACATGCGACCGCCGCCGAACGCCAGGGCGCTCAGCTGCTGAGTGCTCTTGAGCACGCCGATGAGTACGCCCTGTGGCGACAGTACGTACACGCCCTTGTGCACCGCGACGTAGATGTTGCCCTCTTCGTCGACCTTGATGCCGTCCGCGTAGCCTTCGTCCGTCTCGAGCTCTGGGAATGACGTGAAGTTGAAGAGCACGCTCGAGTTCGCGGCTGTGCCGTCATCCTTGAGCGCGAACTGCTTCACGTACGAGTTGCCCTTGCGCGAGTTCGTCACGTACATGATGTCCTGGTTGGGCGAGAATGCGATCTTGTTCGGTCGGTCCATGAAGCAATCAACGAGCGTCACTGGTTCCGAGCCGTTCTCGCCGTTGCGGAGCAAGTACACGCCGTTGAATGGGATCTCACGCAGTGGCGACTTGTCGAGGATGTCGCCCTCCAGATCAGACGCCTTGGTCGCCAAGCCAAACGGACTGTCCGAGAAGTACAGGTGGCCCTTCTTCGAGTACTCGGCGTACGACGGGCTGTTGAACTTCTTGCCGCGGTACGTGCGGATCGCGTCGACGACGCGGCCCTGGCACGTCGTGCCGATGTCCTTGTACGAGAGCACACCGAGCGAGCGACCGCCTGTACGGGCGACCACGATCTGGCTCGAGCCGGGGCTCACAGTGAGACCACCACAGCCCTTGTAGTAGACCTTGTCACAACCCTCCGGATGGTTCTGGCGTGAGCAGCCAGACTGGTACGCAGTGACCTTGACAATCACCTCCTTAGCCGTACACAACTCATTGTCTTGAGTGTAGCCTCCAGTGGTAATAGTCGTGGTCGAGCTGGGTGCATCGTTGGTTTCTTGCGATGCGCTCCACTTCCAAATGGCGTTGCCTCCAATGTCGCAGAACAGCACGTCGACCGTCTTTAGGGTCGTGCTGTTGGCGAGACGACGGCCGAGCGTCGTTGGTTCGTCCGCAGACTCGAGCACCGTTGGTGCCTGGTACTGATTCGCCGCGTCCGCTGAGTCGCCTCCCTTCGACGACTGCACGATCGTCTCGATGTTCTTGGTGTTGTCGCGCAGCACGCGCACGTTTTGAGCCAGTTTTTCGTCATAGATCTGGCTTAGGAACGCCAAGCTGTCTGCGACCTCGTAGCTGTCAGACTCCGATTTGACCGTGAGCGTCGAGGAACCAGTGCCCGTCGATGGGTTAGTGCCAGTGCCCGTCGATGGGTTAGTGCCAGTGCCGGTAGATGGCGTGGTGCCAGTGCCAGTTGACGGAGAAGTACCTGGCGTCGTGGTCGTCGTGCCGTCCGCCTTGGTCACAGTGGTGGTACCATCAGACTTCACCACCGTGGTGGAACCGTCCGCCTTCTTGGTCGTGGTCGAGCCGTCCGTGCCGGTAGTGACAGTCGTGCCGTCCGAAGTCGTGGTCGTGGTCGTGCCGTCTGTCTTTGTGACCACAGTCGTGCCATCAGTCTTGGTGGAGACGCTCGATCCGTCCGCCTGGATCGTGCTCGTCGAGCCGTCCTTGGTCGTGATCACAGTGGTGCCGTCAGCCTTGGTTGTCGTGGTGGTGCCATCCTGCTTGGTGGTGACGCTCGTGCCGTCAGACTTGGTGACCGTGGTCGAGCCGTCAGACTTGGTCACAGTGGTGGAACCGTCCGCGTTCTTGACAGTGGACACCGTCGTGG
>JALBZZ010000382.1:0-29167 GCA_038051095.1 Globisporangium irregulare
TAGAAGTCAGTTTGCCGTACTATTTATCACACAACAATATACGGACACCTTTCAACTGAGCTACAGGCGCGGTTATATATTTGTCATTTACCACCGTATTTATAATTTATTGTTATATTACCACACAAGTCATTGATACTATAAATTGCACATCCTCCAAATAATACCCGTATATTTCATAACTGGTCGTATTATACACTGTTATATCTCAAGAGGCGCAGATTTTTTATTTAACTTTGGAAAGGGAGTAGTTTGTTTATTGCCCCTAAAATATATGACTGCAAATACACCTAGTAGCGGTTGATTGGATTGAGACGTCAGTTGAGTGTACATACATACCTCTCTAGACTTCCTAACTGTACGACCGCGTTGCTACCGCTTGAGCCCCCTAACCGTTGCAAGATGTGTGTTGCCGTAGATGACGCAACTGGAGCTGAACGTTGAGGATCGAAGAGGGACCCCAGCGAAGCTCTGCAACAGCGGTGCACTGACATTGCTGCGAGTCGGTGGTTGTCTGGAGCTACTAGTCAACCGAGATCGTGATGACATGGTGCGATTTCTAGAGTGAGGCGGCGTTGCGGCACTGGTGCTGGTGGTTGCTCTCTTGATCGCAGCCTCGAGGCGATGCAACTTGTGTTCTTGCTGTGTCCGCACTGCTGCCTGGCGTCGAGATACAGCAGAAGACGTAATAGATACTGGCGTCGAACGACCTCCATTCGAAACCCCTCGCTTCTTGCGGCCCTCGCCGGCTGCTGGAGGATAGATCGAGAATGAAGCTGGAGGTGCGATTTCCCTCGGAAACAAGTCAGAGAACCCCATCTGGTGTATCCGACCCATCATGCGATCGACGTCTTCCTCAGACGCGTGAGTCGGATGGAGCTTCGCGCTTGCGTAACTCGCTTTTGGGAGGAACACGCGCAGCACAATAGTTGGTCTACCAAGGATCTCGTATTCGTCTTGGGCTGCCAGCGCATTGACTACCTGACCCGAGGGATCCATTTCGATGCGGTGAACCCAGGGATTTCGAAGTAACCCTCGCTTCAAGGCTTCGATCCCATGATACGAAATCGCCGAGTTCCCATCGACATTCACAACCTTGATACCCAATGGGCATTTCTCGAAGAAGTTTGCAAGATATTGGGCGCCAGAATCGCTCAAAGCGTTCGAGTCGAGGCGGATTTCGTGGAAATTTACACCGCTGACTTGAATTTTCAGAAGCACTTCGCTGAGATCGTCGTCTTCGATGCTGCAATCAGAGATGTCAAACGTGTCTCGCTCGCAGGACTCGAGCGTGAGCGCGTTGCTGATCAGCACGTCGCTCGAAGCGGTTTGTGTGAGGAACGTCGACTGGCGATGCTGTTGCTGCTTCTCCCCGTACAAGTCAATCAGCTTCATCAGCAGCTTCCGCCGTGAGAGCGATGCCACTGAGTCGCTGCTGTTTGTGCCAGCACCCACAACCCCATGAGTCCCTGACGCTGACGAGCTCTTTAGTTTGTGCTTGAGCTCGTCCACCTCTCGCTGCAGCATCTGGATCGTAGCGCGCTGAGCGGTTGATTCTGCTGCGAACTGCAGCTTGATCTCGCGCAGCTTGGTGATGAACTCGGCGAGCTTGGTGAAAACGATCTCTTTGAACTTTTTCTTCGCGGCTTTCCCCTGGATGAACTGGAGGAACGCGTTGATCTTGCTTCGGTTCAGGTACGACGCGCCGCTCGCGTCATTTGCGTCCGCGACGATCACGAGAAGGGCCGAGTCTTCCTTGTCACCGTCACCATCGTCACTCAGATTGTTATCCGTCCTCTTTACCATACTTACGACGCGGAAAGGCGGGAACTTCTTGACTTTGTGCTGCGTACTTGCAGTTGAAGTCGCAGCCGCATTGTGAGATGGATGGTCCGTGAACGCCATCGCGCCAGTGTATCCAGTGAGCAAATCGATCTGGTAGGGAGCGCTAAGGATGTATTTTTCTCGCGCGAGCCGCAAGTACATCTCCGAAGAGAACACATGCGTTGGCGCTTGGCACCGTTCTACAATGGAGCTGTAGTCTCTTGTTCCACCTTCTGAGTTGTTCTCCAATAGAGTCTGCTGTTGCATTTGCTCCAAGGCACTTTTCAGGATCTCGTTGGACTCGGCTGCAGCTAGGAACTTGTCTTGCAACGCGTCCAGTTGCTGCAGCAAATAGGGAAACGCCTGCATCATCACGTCCAAACTCCGCGTTTTTCGTTCTCTAATGCAAAAAAGAGATAATAGTCCAGCGCTGCTGTTAGCGTCTACGATGCAGGGCATACTCTGAGGCGCAAAGCCACACTGACTCACCTCAAGTCTTCCGCAAACTGAAGCTTCTCTGTGAGAGCTGCAACTCGACTTGTCATTGCCTTTAGCCGTGAAGCCCCAGTCTGCGTGCTAAAGTTGTTTCGCCCGCTGATAGCTTTCGAGGAAGGCTTTCTGCCAGTGGCGCCACTGAGAAACTTGTCGAAATTCTGGCTCAAGTCCGCGTACGCGCGGTTTTTCTGGAACAGCTCACCTTCGAGCATGCGGATGCGCTCGTGAAGCTGTTATAATCGACAAGGAGGTTGTAAGAGAGCCCAGACAATCCCACGAGACGGAAATACTGATAATCCAAGACGCGCATGTCACGCACCTTTTCTGTGTCGCTCCGAGCCTGCTCGCTCTGCAGGTTCGCTTCGATCTTTGCCTCCAGAGTCTTCATCATCGCATTCATCCGGATCACCTGATCGTGCGTGCTGCTGACCTCTCTTTCAAGGCTCGCTCTATTCTCCAGCAAACTCTCGATCTCCTGCGTGAGCATGTGCACTTTTTGGTCGCGATCCGCGAACTTGCGCTCCATGTCCACGTATTTGCGCTCCCAGACCTCGATCTTGTACTCGTACTCTTGGAATCGCTGCTGCTGATTGCCCGAGTGGATGAGCCGCGTTTGCATCTCGTTCACGCTTCCCTGGAGCCTCTCGATCGTCAATTGGGCGGCATCGAAAGTGGTTTTGAGAGCCACGTGCACGTCGCTCAGCGACGAGTGCTTTGTTTCGAGAGCCGAGCGAACGCTGTAGAGCAAGTCGAGTTGCTCTCGCTGGCTCTGATTTTGTGAGAGTAGCTGAGCATTTGACGCCCGGAGCTCATCCTGAACTTTGAGCTCCTTCTCCAGTAACTGAGCGATCTGGACCATACAAAGACAAACCGGGTTACTTTGATCAGTGGACGAGAAATATACTTCGCGAATGCTGAATGAAAGCACCGAACTTACTTTTTGGTTCTTGGTCATGAGCTCGGCAATTTTGAGCTCTTTCTCCTTTCTCTCGGTGAGATTGTAGCCGTTCGCGATCTCCCGGTCGAGGCGGCGGAAAGCCTCTTCGATCTCGGTTTTCTCGTCTCGGACGTGCTCCAGTTCGCGCTTCCATCGCGCGGCATCTTCGCGAAGGCGCTCCGCCTCAAGCTGCAGCATGCCACCGATAGTTACAAGGTATATGTAGTAGTTTTAACTCTCGGTTCGCAATTCAGACGCTTTCCATGATGCGCCTTACCTCCCACTGCCTCTTCATCGCAGTGTCTTCATCATTGTTGTTGCCACAGTTTGAGCGCCTTCGATCGGTCTTTTGGATAGCAAAGCTCGGGCTTTTCTTGGCAATCGAGCTTGGCCTTCTCCCGGATGACAAAGAGGCACTCAGGCTCTTCGATCCTTTTCTACGAGCCAAACCGAGTCAGTCAGTGAGAACCTGGCTGTTTAACGTACTTCCCACGATAAACCCGACCCGAACCTGGGCGTCTTCGTTGCTACAGCGCCTGTGACGCAGATCTCCTGCTCTTCATGCTTGGCAAACTGTAAGAAGCTCTCATTCTTGTCTTCATCCTGATGCTGCGGGTCTTCGCTTCCCGCCTTCTGCCGCTGGTCCTCCTGGTCAAAGTCGAGCAGATCCAGATGCGGTGCCGGATTACCAAGACATTTGCTGAGCCTGAGGGTCGCGTTTGCTACCACCTCTGGGTCTGGCGACTCCATCAAGCTGCGTCCTTTTCAGCCTTAAGAAAGGTGACTCCAGACAAGATCCGTCCGACATGGAAGAAAATTGCAGCCCCGCCGCTCCCCCAACGACAGAGTGAATGTATTTTTGTAAATGATTGACAACCAAACAGAGAAGAGCCACTCATGAAACCGAAATGGGTACATTGTTCGGAACAGATAGCTACACTTTTAGACCACTCCACCCATTCCACCACAGTGATGCTCGCATTCGATGCACTATTAGAGCTTGTATCTCCAGAGCTCTGTGCGCCAGTCAATCGATAAAGAAAGCAGCAACGTAATAGGAGCACTATGTACCAGTCGCCGCTGGACCCGCTGGGCAAACTCGAGTTCCCGTTCGACCCTCTGCGAGCGCTGCACGCGCGCGAAGACTCGGAGCTGCGATGGCCCGAGTTCCCCTACAAGCAGATACTGATCGACCGCGTGCGTAGCAAAGCAGGCGCTGTTGCGTTGCCGCACCAAAAGATCAGCGTTGAAGCCGCCGCAGGCGCGCTGCTCGTGGCGTTGGGAGAAGAGACAGGTGCGCTCTTTGAGATCGAGCAGCATCGCCCCCAAGATGGCGGTGAAAACAGTGCAAATGGAGGAGGTCATACTGGCTTGGCCAGGTGGGAGCTGCTGGAGCGTAGGTTCACGGACGAGCGCGCCGCGTTTCAAGCCGCAAAGCGCGCGTATCTGCAGCAGCAAAAGCAAAAAGTACTAGACAAACTCGCGAGCATCGACGCTCGCAAGCGCGAAGAGGAAGAACAAGAAGCGCACGATGCCTGGAAGCAACGCCAGATCGTGACGCGGTTTGACGACGGCTCGAAATACGACGGAGACGGCGTCCGCGCGAGCAGCGTGCTGATCCCGCACGGCCACGGCACGCTCTGGGTGCCGCAGAAGAAGCAATTCATGACCGAGTCGATCGGCGACATCAAGCGCGTGCCGCAGTATATTGGCGAGTGGGTAGACGGCTTCATGCACGGTCAGGGCACGTACTACTGGGAGAACGGGGACTCTTGGACGGGCAACTTCATGCGGGACGAGATGGAAGGCAAGGGCGTGTACGCTTTTGATGGTGGTGACCACAACAGTGAAGATGGCGACGAGGAAGACTCGCATGACCGAGAGCGAGCGCTGAAGCAGAGCGCTCGGTACTACAACGCGAGCCAGCACGTGTGTTGGGGCCACGAGCTCGTGCGCGGCTGCCGACTCATGCTCTTCGAGAACCGCCACTACGGTCGCCCACTGGCGTCCGTGATCAAGCGCAATGACGTGGACCTCGAGGAGGAGATCGAGTTCGTGATCGTGTCGTACAATCCGTCGAACGACACGCATTTGGTGCGCAAGTGCGAGTCCGAGGACACCAAGTGGCTCTCGCTACACAACATGCTCTTCCGCGTGCTGCCAGGAAAACCCGTCGCGCGCCTAGAGAACGACTATTAACTGGTTCTTGACAGAGTTGCATCGTAAGAACTGGGTGTGATTGCTTAAAGGAAGGGTGATGTGTATTGCCTTTCAAAATTGTATAAGCGAGCCACGCAGTATACGCTTAACATTAGGCAAGCGGGTCAAAATCTTGTAAAATGGAGAGAGCCCAAGATGTATACTCTTCTTTTTCAGTGACATCCAACGCAACCTACGAACTCGAAGCTCTCTCTCTCTGTGTCAGCCTACCATACTTACTTGCCTGCTGTGCCGACAAAAACAAATAGCATCGCGTACTCAAACTCATGGAAGAAGATGGAGATGAAGTAGAATGAGGACCATGCAGCACATCGCTCGCACATGGTTGGGTGGTTATGTGCAGTACGTATCGATGGCTCGGATTTCGGGCTCTGCCGTCGTCGTGGTCTCTTCTTCGTCGTCGTCGTTGTCTCCATCGTCGTCGTTGTCGCTGTTGTTGTTGGCTGCGGTCACCTTGCCGGTCGCTTTCCCGTTGAGCTGTTCCGAGGTGTAGCCTGAAAAGTCGATTGTGGTAGCAGCCTTCGCAGGCGCAGTCGTCGCTGGCGCCTTTGTGGTCGGAGGTGGAGTTTGTGGTGCCTTGGCCACTGGAGCAGGGGTCGTCGGTGCTTTCGTGGTCGGCGCTGGGGTTTGTGGCGCCTTCGTGGTCGGAGCTGGCGTTTGCTTGGCTGGAGTAACAGTTGGCGTCTGCGTTGTCGCAGCTGGCGCTGGCGAGACCATGGGGGTTACATTGCCGCTGCCGCTGGCGCCGCCAGCCTCCACCTCGACCTCAAAGCATGTCGTGTACGACGCGCCAAAGTATCCGCGCGCGCGCTCCTTGTCGACATACGAGCCGTCTTCCAGGTAGAACTTCCAGTACCAGACAAAGTGGTAGATGCCCGGCTGGGTGCCGGCTGGGATTGTGAACGAGCCGATGCAGGGCTTGCCGTCTCCCGCGCGACCACCAGGGTTGCCGTTCGAGTCAACAGACTCACCGCAGTTGCCGTCGTCGTAGTCCTGCACCTTGCCGTCCACGAGCTTGTCGCTTGTCATGTCCTTGGTCGTCTGCAGTTTCGAGCCGGTGCTGCCAGTCCAGTACACGCCGTGCTTGGTGCCGCGGCCCATCTTGTCCTTCACGATGTGGCCGTTCGGCAAGTACGAGTAGTAGATCGGCACGCCGGCTTTCGCTTTCAGGCGCTTACGCCAGCCCGTGTACGTGTTCGCATCCACAGCTTGGCAGATCTGTGCGCCGCTGTCGACTTGGTCCTTGAGCATCTTGTACGTGTACATCTGGCCGATGTCGGCGACGCCGCGACCCGGGAAACCCGCGCCATAGCCGTCGCAGAAGCCGTTGCCTTTGGCGCCGCCAAAGATGTACTCGGCCGAGCGGTCGTAGAGCTTGGAGCGGCTCGTGTCCAGGCAGTCGATCCATGAGTGCGCCTGCGTCTGTTGCAGCACGCACGCGACGCTGAGCGCCACGAACGCGCGTATCGAGGTGGCTATCATGCTTCTTCCTGTTGCGGTAGTGGGGATGACAAAGCAGCTTCTCGCCGTCGTCGTTGTCGCTTCTACCGGAAGTTTTGCGGAATAGCGCGAGTCGAGGGCAAGAAGTCGGAATGCAGAAGCGAGGACAGTTCCAGCTTGACCATGGTGGTGGCGGCTGGATGACCATAGATGACCAGTGTGGAACCGAACGGAGGTCCATGCAGAGAGTGGGCTCTGTGCCGCCGCCAGCAGGAATTAAGGAGCAGCAGGTGCAGTCCCGTCCATGGTTTGTGGATGCGAGACGGCGCCGCTCCTCCTCAGCTGGCACCTGGCTGTATCTGTGTGAAGCGCCCCGGTTGCGATCATCGACCTCTGGTGCTTTTCAAGCGAGGGCTCTTAATTGCTTTTCGAAATGCTCTGACTCTCTCCTGCCGCGCCTCTTCCAAATGTTTTTTTTTTCAGAAATAGGAGGGTGCTTTATTGAATACATAACACAAAAAGAGAAAATGACTAAATATACTCGTCCAGAGCAAATCCGTTAAAAACATCGCAACAATTTCCTTACATAAGCATGTTTATTGTAAACCACCCGCAGTCACTAAAAGCAAAGCTGCCTGAGCTCTCTTCCGAGTGAGATGAACAGCTGGTGGTCCGGATTGACGAGCTTTGGGCTCCAGAGTGTCCCTCCATTTCCGTGAAGCTGACAACTCGCCACCGCACCAGCTGTTGCGACGGAATGTGCATCTCACTTTCGCAATTGGGCGGAATCCCACAGGCAATCGATTGATCAATTGATCTGTCGGCACGAGAGAGTGAGAGTGGCCATTCGGTGCATCAGCGCTCTTCGAAAGAATCAAAACCACAGATTAGTGTGTCAGAATCCACTTTAGACCAATGCCAAAAGTGAGGTGGTACACGTAATTTTAGGCCAGCACCCACTATTTCAGGGTGTCGGATCCTGGAACACGGACGTCGACTGTCTTCTTCAAGGAGAGAGAATTATTTAGACGAGCAACGAGGACCGCAGAATGCTGACGATGCTGCGCGGCGCGAGTGCCGGCGCTGCTGCGCTCAAGATGGCGGCGGCGCCACTCTCCACGCCTCTCTCCTCGGTCAGCGGCGTCGGTGGTGCTGCTGCGCGCTTTTCCAGACTCGCGTGGTCTCCCGCAGCGTCATCTCCAGTGAAAGCGAGAATCGCGTTCCCAAGCGCCGGCTTCCCGGGAATGAGTGCACGGACGCTCATGACGAGCAGCTCCATGATCTCCGGTCGAGGGGGAAAAGCGATGGTGATGCTGATGACTCGACGCTCCGGCGCTGGTTTGACTGCGCCGTCGCCACTCCCCAGCGCGATGTTGTTCTCGTCGATGCGCATAAAAAATGCGTTCCAGCCTCACGTGAACTCGCTCGTGCGTCGGAACAACAATCTGATTGTCAATGCGAATGCGCGCCACCATCAGGCGTCGTATCGCAAGCAGCTGATCCACTCGACGCGGCGTCGATCGAAGGAGATTTCGGGTGAAGCAGTGGTACTGGGACTCATCTCGGTTAATGTGCTTGTGACGATGATGTGGCTCACCGCGCACTCGCAACGCAAGAAGCGCCGCATGATGAACCACTTCACGACATCGGCGCTGCATCTCGCGCGCGGCCAGTACCACACGCTGCTCACGTCGGTGTTCAGCCACGCTGACGTCGGCCACTTGCTCGCGAACATGATCGGTCTCTTCTTCTTCGGTCGTCAGATGTGCGACGTGCTCGGCCACAAGCGATTCCTGGCGCTGTACCTAGGCAGCGGCGTGCTGTCTTCGTGGGCGGCAGTGTACGAGCAGCAGTATTCGGATCGCTTTTCTTTCAACCTCGGCGCGAGCGGCGCGGTGAACAGCATCACGGCGATGAGCATCCTGATGTTCCCGCACTCGACGCTGCTGATCTTCGGCATCATTCCTCTGCCGGCGTGGATTGCCGGCTCGATGTTCATCTTCAAAGACGCGTACTCGTGGGCGACCGACCGCCGTGACAACATCGGCCACTTTGCGCACCTGAGCGGCGCGTTCTGCGGCGCCGCGTACTACTACTACCTGCGCCGCAAGGGCTTCCTCCGCTTTCCATAGATGTGCGTTTGTACGTCCGTCAAAAGTCAGAGTCCAAGCTGGCGGATTCATGTAGAGGAGCTTCAGTGAGGGCGTCAGCGTCATAGAGCAAGGAAGCTTCACCAAATTTTTCGTGATGTACGGTCAATACATATTGAGACGGAAAAAAAGATATGTGGTGACTAATCGCACAAGCACTCGTGTGGCCGCCACCTGATCTATACCCGGACGCATGTTTTCTGTTGAATGAGACCATGACGCACTCGCACAGGACCTTTTCTACAGTGCCTTCTTCTCTACTTGGGTTTCCAACGTAGACAGTCCTAACACCTTTGATGGGCGTATTGGACCCCGCGCACTGACTCGGGATGTCGACGAGTGCGGAAAGTCCCAGCAAGTGGACTGGCCGCCTTCTCTCCTTGATGAACGTCCGCTATCGCTATTCCAAGGCAGCGTGAGTGCGCGCAGGTGATATGAAAAGTTGTCAGTTTATCTACTCGCCAACACTTCACTTTATGTTCCTATCGCTTCTAGTTTAATATGTCGAACTACCTATCCATTGAGCTTTCTCTATTGAACTTGCTTCCCTATTGACCTTATAAGTCTACTCCTTCAATGTATCCATCACTGAGTGGGTCTTGCATGTGCATGACAAGCAAAGTGTCCAAGTAAATGTGCTAACCGTTGGTAACTCGTGGAGGATGGATGCTGGTTTCCAATTGTTTGGCTGCATCTATCACAGTGACAGACACCACCAGTCACGGGAGGGTTTTGCCACCATTCTTATCTATCATACCTGACTGGTGTTCGATCGTGATCCATGAGGCGATTGACATGAGCCGGAGCAGGCCCCTTGCACCATTCTTATCTATCTATCGAAGCTCCAAAATCCAAGATCTTATAAACAGGCCACCGATATACATAGGATATCGATTCATACAGTAGTTACTGTTTCCCTCTCAATAGAATCTCCAGAAGGACAGCAAATGACCGAACGACAGACAAACAGACAGATCAAAGCAGGCAACTATGACGATGTTCCGAGCAACGAAGCCGTCCAAGGCGCTGCTGCTACTTGTGCTGCTTGTGCTGCTCTGCGCTCGCCTCTCAGAAGCGGCGGTGGCGTATTCGGATACCTGCAACCCCAAAGACGGCTGCGTCCCGGCGTCTTGCGTGTCCGAATGGTGGCGCCATACGGACGCGATCGCGCTCTCCGGCTCGGCCGTGCTCGTGTTCTTCGCGACGTTCCTGCCGCGCGTACTCGTGCGCCTCGTGATCTTCGTGCTGACCAAGCTCCCATTCATCCGACAGTGCGTGCTTGAGCATCTTATATGAGTGCTGCGTGTGGGAATCATTCCCTGATCTACATACTCTAACGCCTTGTGTGTGTGTACTGCTTGGTTCCGCCAGGACGGCGGAAGACTTTCGCAAGTCGTGCATGGGCTCCACGGCGTATTTGATCTCGGCATCGCTGGTGCTCCTTGCGCTCAGCATCTCCGATCTCACTCCTTTTTTCTGCCACCTGCCCATTTACATCTGGGGCGTGTTCTTCATCGTGTGGCTCTACTCGCTCTTCAATGTCGTCGAGGAGGTGAGTGTTCATCTCTATTCACTCATGCCCTCATCTACCACCGTTGCTCATTTTATTCCGACGCCGTTGCTGCTATGTGTGTGTATGTGTGTGTGTGACTGTAGCTTGCTATTCGTCGTTTTGTTGGGCCAAGCGGCGATTTCTCCAAGAAAATGGTCATCTCGGAATCAGTCAAGGTGCGCAAAACGAGCAGCCACTCGCTTTAATGTGATCGTCATCGTCGTGAATAACTCGTCGGTATATCTAACCATCTATGCTGGCGATGACGTATGGTGTTGAAATAGATCCTGCGACTGACGGTGCTGCTCATCATCGCGCTGATCATTTACTCGTCGGCACTTGGGAGCAGTCAGACGCTCAAGTACTCGATCCTGGCTGTGATTGGGCTCGCCATCGCACTTGGCTTTGTGCCGTCCGTACGTCAAACAGTGTGTTCGTTTGGTCCGCTATCAAAACTGAATGGGATTAACTAATACTGTGACCTCGGGGTTGTGCTTCTTCAATGGGCTGTACTGTATCAACTCTGTAGTTCCACAACGTGGTCGGTGGGCTCTTCTTGGCGTTCAACTCGCAGTTTAAGATCGACGATTTCATCGAAGTGGGTGACGCAAAAGGATTTGTGCACCGCGTGTCGTTGCGTTACACGACGATCGTGAGTATGGACGGTACGAAGCTGTACGTGCCCAACAGCTTCTTCCTCTACAAGCCCATGGTCAACTTCACACAGCGCCCCAAGCAAGACATCGACATCCACGTGAAAGTGTCAACGACCACGCCGGTGGACAAGATGCGCCTGTGCATCACCAAGCTGGAAGTGATGCTGCAGTCACTGCACGTTGCGCTCACGTCCCACGAAGAGAACCAGTCGGATCTACGCCACGGAGAGAAGTGGGAGCGCTTCTTTTTCGTCGCCATGGAGGAGCTCTACCAAATCCGCGTCTACTCGTACACGGAAGAGCTCGATTCCCGCAAGTACGCGATGATCAAGTCCGAGGTATGGCTCGCAGTCATGGAGATAATGGAAGAGCTAGGCATCGACGTGCTCAGCCAGCAGCAAATGGATGGAAACACGCACCACAACCCGTTTGCGGAGTCCCCACACACTCGGAGCAACGAGATCCAATCCCCGTTCGCAACGGAGATGAATTCCGTGATCGGTGCGCAGGGCTCGATGCCAGGAGGGCACCGAACCAAGCTCTAGGTTCACTGGGCATCGTAGTCTTCGTTGAGCCTTGGTCTTTTTTTTCAAATTTAACTTATCCTTGGCAAGTCTGTGTATCTTCATGCAGCTTTGTTATCTCTCTCCAGCCTTCTGTGTGCTCTTTCTTTGTTCTTTTAAAACTGGTCAATCCATTGCGATCCTTGTATCTCACCCTCCATATCTTTCATCTCTTGCTGCAGATCCTCTTCAAGCACGAACGCGCGTTCTTTCAACGCCCAGCCTCGGACACGGTTCTCCATGCGGATGTACTTGCTGAAGCACGTCATGAACTTGCCGTGTGCGAGTTTGAAGATCTCACCACCTTCTTTGTACTGGGACGCCATGTCGTCCAGTTCTCTCTTGTTTGGCATACCATAAAGATGGTGATCACCGCCAGACCATCCAAGCCATCCAAGCGAGCTGCTGTTGTAGCTGCTGTTGCTGTTGAATGCGTCCAAAATGATCGTCGTCGTTGTTGACCCCTGTGTCTCTTTCGTATGAAAGAGATTGCTATAGTTGCCTCGCTCTTGACCTCGAAAGCCGATCGCTGGAGAGAGCGGCACTTTCATCTCTTCTTCTTCTTCGGAAATTGCGTCAAAGTCGACACCCGAGTAGCTCTTTGGCTTCGCCATGTTGCTCCTGCTGTTGCCTGTTCGACGCGACCGAGGATCTTCCACGATGGTGTGTCGCATCAAATCCGAGTCATCTTGAGTCCGCGAGTGAAGACGAGAGCCCGTGACGATCTCAAATGTGGCGTTCGTGTTGCTTCGCTGAAGACGTCGCATGTTCCGCTGTGAGCCGTCAACAAGCTCTTTTTGCTGTGGGTACTCGACTGGAGACTGGATCCAGCGACCTCCATGCCACATGAAACGGTACGAAGCACCGAGGCACTCCAGTCGAGACGCACACAAAGCCTTCACTGTCGATACCAGAGAGTACATAAACACTTCCGACAGAAACGAGTGCGACGGCTTCAGGTCCTCTCGCGCATTCATCAGACAGCTCCAGCCATGATCATCACTGGCATTCACAGACTCGCTGGGCTCGAATAGCATATCCGACGACCCGATCATCTGAGCCACAGTCATAAATGTCAACTGATCGGGAAGTGTCGAGTATGACGAGTCGTATCCTGCACCCGAGATCTTCCCCTCTCGCACCTGCGAAAGCCAGCTCTGCAAGTCCAGACTGGGCAGTTTTCCCAGTGGACACGATTTTAGCTGACTCAACAACGCGAGCCACTTGGACTGTCGGAGACTCAGCTCCGCTGCCAAGCTTGATGCGTCGTCAACGAGGCTCTTCAGTCGCGCCAGGAGCATGCGAAAGCAGATCTCTAGCGATTCCTTGTCAAGGTCGTCCTCAGCATCTGTTACGTTCATCCACAGCTCGTCTTGCATATCTGGGTCAGAGTGTTTACTGCCAAGCAGGCGCTGTGTAATTAACAAGCACCTTGAACAAGTATCTCCCACTTGGGTCAGGATACTCAGTTTGTCATTGAATTGCTCGACCTATGCACGACAACAGCAACACAAAGGTTTTCATCAGTGTTAACCTTGCACATTCCTGATCTTTGGAAAAGACCCGCGTCGGCGGAGGTTGAGGACAACGGCACCCACGTGACGCTTGTCAGTTCAGGGAGCTCAAGATTTATGTCTAGAACAATAGATATGGCTTACATTCTGAGAAACGATCTCCAAAACGCGTTGGCGATGTGCTGTACGGAGCTTTTCGAGCTGATCACCAGTGAGCCCTACAACAACAAAATCAAGTTGGTGATGTTGGTGTTCAAATCAAACTGATATAAAGAGAGCGGCCAAACCTTACATGCGATGTTCAAATCGTCTTTGAACACAAGCGAGAACAACGCGTTTGCATCGATGCAGCTGACCTCAGTTGTGCGCAAGAACTCTTCGACCTCGCTGCTGGACTTTGCGTGGAACAATTTCTCTTCCGCCAGGAGGAACAGCGCAATGCCCACGCCAAACAGGATGCGAAGGCCCTGTGAGAAAAAAGCGTCCCAAATGCGCAACACCTGCAAAAAGCACACAGACACAAACAAGGGTAACTATTTCGTCGTCGGCGCATCATCATGAACGACGATACTGTGGTGTACCGTCGGTAATGGGATTGATGATGACGTGAAGAGGCTCAGAAACCACTTCTCGACGAGGTGATCGATGGGGAACTCCAACGATCTCAAATGCGAGGAAAGCGCTGGCGCTCTGGATTCAAGCAGAGACTGGAATGCTGAAACGTCGGTTTGAAGCGCCGGCCGGTGGCCGTGGAAGTATCCAGGAAGGATTACGTCAATGATGCTGCATGGAATAAAGGAAATGAGAGTGGAGCAGAGCGGACCTATCAGCAACTTGTGATTGACACACAATTGAAGGGTTGCAGTCAAATCACCTGTTGATCACCCAAAATGCGTTTTCTTCCTCCAGATAAGCGAGCAGCAAGCACGATACTCGCCACGGACAAGGATGCGAAAATGGGCTAGAACGCATCACAAGAACCAAAACAGATGTCAGAGCAAATATCAAACAGAGTCCCAGATATCACCTGCACGTGAAACGTACTTGTAGCGTGAGCTTGCGATTAGCACTCGTCTTCGCGCAGACAGTTCCCAATCCGCACTTGGCGTGTCGCTTGGATAAACGTAATCGCCCAATCGTCCCTTGGCCAACTGCTTTAGAGTGTTGCGAGAAGAACCGACCACTTCTGATGCAGAAACTGCACGTTTCCTTTCTCCCACGACAGCTTCGTCATCTTCCGTGTCATCATCAGTATCCATCGACCGCTGGATCATGAAGGACCCACGCTCTGCATATATAGTATGCCGTTCGTTATACGTGGATAGGTCAGACTCAACACGGCTTAGACGAGCTGGCAGATTGATATCCGTGTCGTGAATGATAGCGTGCTGCGTTTCTTGGAGTGCAAGTGCACGTAACCTCGAGAACAGCATTTGGTTCTCGGGACTGTCTTCGTCGTCCGGACCAATCGGCGCTGCGTATTCCTCAAAGAGCGTGGAAGCCTCGGATGAAGACGGGCTGCTCACAACCTCTTTTAACGACTGCTGACGGAAACTGGTCGTCTTGGATGCTTTTCGGATCGACCGCTTCAGCTCTGCGCGTCGCTGAAGCTCCACAGCACCGGAAAAACCTTTCCACAATTGCCCACGCAACTCATCTGGAATACCAGCGCGGATAGCAGAGATGATCTGTGCACGCAGCCAGTCAAAGCAATACTGTCAGTAACATGTGTGACCACTCGCAAATCTCACCAAGAGCATTTTCCACTTACCTCTGGTGTGTTCTCGTACTTTCCAGCGGCAACGCACTTCTCCAGCTGCGTGTATTTGGTCTCAGCATGTCCTTTCAAAAGCAGTGAGAGCCATTTCCTTTCCATATTGTAAAGTAGGCAGCGTTAGACATTTCTTCATCAGAGTCGGCCGTGCACCATCCAATGCAAGAGCTAAAACGCATGACGCACTTTGCAGCGGGGGTTAGCTCGTGTCGCTTTCCCCCAGTGGTGGTGCCTTCATTTTCATCCTGAAGCTTCAGCACAAACATTTTCGACGGTGGCGTGGCAATCCACACAAGACACGCTTGGCGCTCAAGAGCCGAGAGTTTGCTCGCAAACCTGAACAGGCTTTCTTTTTTCTTCTCCTCGATAATTCGCTCGCCAGTGACGCGCACGGTTGGTGCATGGCGGACGTCGACGCGGCCCTGGAGCTCATTGAGAGAGTCGTCTCGAAAGTACAGGAGGTCTCCAGACGCCAAGAACACGAAGAAATGGCGCTTCCAGTACGAGATGATGCTCTTGGAACTGTTTTTGATGAGCACAAATGATGCAATTCGGTAAGCGTACTGAAGCTCTGCCTATACAATGCGATGCGTACCGGATATAGTGAATGCTGCTCACACCCTACCTGTGTCCTGTCCTCTCGCGCTTCTTGGTCATCCATCCAGAGTGGAGCACATCGATGGCAGGGTAGAAAGCAGACAACGCGGCGAGGAGAGACAATCCCTGTTGTGCCTCGCTAGCACTGAGCACAACAGCAGCAGCAAGCCGCCAAGTCAGAACAGAAAGGAGTACTTCGAGCTGTAAGCTTGCATCGCCAACAGAGTTTATAGCGAACTTACTTTCCCCACTCTTTTCCATTGTGGAACGCCAGCAGCGTGACATGCTAGCCAAGCGCCACAAAGCATACGTACATGTCAGCATCAACTATCATCATCATATCCCACACGCACGCGCATGATGCACCAAGCTCTTTTATACCAACGGGGTGACCACTGCAAACCGCTGATCGTGACTTTCGAGGTCCGCGTCGTTCCCATCCAAGCGAGTCTGCATGCAAATCAAGAAAGCGGGTCAATCAACTGACTCTCGTGGCAGTCACGAGCAACAGTCTGGAGCTTCACGTACTGCCTTCGCGGATTTCTTTCCAGGTGGTGGGGACGTTGGCAGGAAGCAGC
Source organism: Globisporangium irregulare (assembly GCA_038051095.1). NCBI lineage: Eukaryota > Oomycota > Peronosporomycetes > Pythiales > Pythiaceae > Globisporangium > Globisporangium irregulare. Next base: position 16,301 of record JALBZZ010000382.1, read on the forward strand.
AGATGCCGATGGCATCAGTCATGCTGATGACGCCTTTTGGTGTTGACACCAGTAGCGCTGGTACATCGCGATGCGTATCTATACAGGCAATCGCGTTAGAGGACAGTGCTCACAACAGTGAGCGAGACAGGCGGCGATACACAGAATCATCCCCACGGCGCGCTATAATAGCACGTACCATAGTGCCGCAGCTCTTTCGTGCCATTTGCAGTCGACACGAGCACGAAGTATCGCCGACGCCAGCGCTTGCTGAAGCGCCCGAGCTTCTTCAGCCAGCCGTGCCAGAGCACGGTCACGTCACGCAGATTCGTAAACCCCGTTGGGTTGGAGCTTCAACACACAGACACATCGCACTGGGTCAGCCATGCACGCACCCATGTGTGCATATGGACGCATCCGCTATAGAGGCTACATAGCGAGACGCACAGAAGGGCATAATGCATGCATGCACGCACACATACATGTCCATGGTGAACGCAGACACTTACTTGCTGCGCACTTTTTGCATTCCCTTTTTTCGTCTTGGAGCTTTTTTCGAATGAATGCGAGCGTCGCCCAATTGCAGTGTCGAAGTTGCAGCAGACAGCCGGATGTCCAGGCAGCAAGCGCAATCCAACTGTGATCCGAATAGAGGACCTCCAGCACCTGTTTTTAGGGACACCTAATTGTAAAGTCAATAATTTAAAAAATTGCTACCCTGGTTAAAAGGCTGCATGTGCGCTTTCAGCAGGGTAAAGTGATGGCTCCTGAACTTCTTCCCCCCATCACTAAAACGAAACATGACATCGAGTGTCTTCAAATGCAAAAGCCTGCCATTCTTCCCTCGTCACTAAAATGAGAAGATTTAATTAGCTTTGCTTTGAATAGAGGACTGTCAATACCTGTTTCTAATGACAACCGCGACAAAGCAATGCTGCCAAAATTCATCACACAGTACGTAACCATTCAGTAATTGAAGGACATACCGGTCTTTGTAACCGGGGTGAAGCTGGAAGCACTGTTTGCGCAGCAAGTAAACGTCCGTGGAGAACATCAATCCCGCGCCGACGCGACAGTCGTGACTGACAAGGACAAGCCAAGAGCACAGAAGCAGCGCAAAGGAAGGAAGGAAGCCATCCAGCAAGGCAGGTCAAGTCAAGTGAGCTTTTACCCCCCCCCCCTCCCCCCCAAAGCGTCTCATTCGCCCCACCCCCTCCCTCTCGCCTGACGGCGCATCCAGCTATCAGTAGCATGTTCAAGAAGTTCTCGGAGCGCTTTCCGACTGCGGCGAAGAGCCTCGAGTCGTTCACAGGCGCGACGTCGCCTTCTCTGGCGACTGGGACGCCCGACTCGCCCGCGACAACGACTGACAGCACCGACGGCGAAAATAACAGCAACAAGCAGAACGTCGAGGACGTGACTGCTCCGAAAGAAACGGATGGCGCCGCCACCAGTGGTGACGCGAAAGCAGCAGGCGAAGGTGATGACGGCGATGCGACGCCTTCAATGGGTGCCGCCGCCGCTGCCCCGAAGAGCGAGCGCATTGCGCATGTGAAGGCGGCACTCGCGGAGAAGCTGACCTCAGAGAACGTGTCTGCCGCCGCGTCAATCGCTGCGACTAGCATGATGGGATTCATGAAGAAAGCACAGAGTGTGGCGTCTGTCGCTGCGCGCGAAGGTGCCGCGAAGGCGACTGTGTGGAAGAACAAGGCGTTTGATGCTGCGGACATGGATGCGTTGCAGCGCCGATTGAGCTACGCGTTGGACCGCTCCACGGGCGAAGTCAACTTGGAGTTGCTCAACTTCTCGTACATCACGGACAACATCGTGGCGATGGGCTTCCCGAGCATGAACCTGGGCACGAACCGAACGCTGATCAAGGACAACCCGATCGACCTTGTGTCAATGTATTTGAACGACAAGCATGGCGGACACTACATGATCTGGAACTTGAGTGGTAAGTACTATCTCTGTGCTTGTATGGCTGTAATGTGACTGACACGTTTTGCGATTGCACTATGCAGAGGAAACCTACGACTACGCGTACTTCGACAACCAGGTGCACACGTTTTTATGCGTTGAAGTTATAAATGCATCGATCGAAATGGCTCACTCTTTTGCGTTTGCGATGATACTAACAGGTCTTGGAGTTCAACTTTCCAGGTCACCCTGCCCCACCTCTTGGTAAGTTGTGTGTGTGTGTGTGTATCATGTTTTTCTGCTGCTCGAATTATGCCCACGAATGTCTTTGTTCGTTTTTTATGTGCTATGCAGGGCTCGTGTTCAAAATCTGCTCGTCGGTCGAGAACTGGCTGCAAGCGGATGAGAAAAACCTGGCTGCGATTCACTGCCTGACGGGCAAAGGACGTACGGGCACTGTGATCGCCTGCTACTTGGCGTGGACTGGGCAATTCCCGAACGCGATGGAGGCTCTTGAATACGTCGCCGAGCAGAGAAACACCTCAGTCGAGAAGCTGACCATCCCATCTCAGAGAAGGTTGGTGGGATAGGTAGTGCTGGAGATCTTGTTTGCTCTGATTCAACTTGAACTGATTTACTTTGTTGTTGCTTGCTGTTGTTTCTACTCTGGAACAGATACATCCAGTACTTCACAAACGTGATGGATGGCGTGAAGCCACGGTCATCTCCACTGCTACTTCGCCGAGTTATCATTAACACCATCCCGGTGTTTGGCTCGAGACGAATCCTGGAGCCTGTGAAGAAAGAGGCAATGGAAGGAGAATCTGTTGCTGAGGGTGATGATGACGATGCTACTATTGCTGCGGCTTCTCTGGAAACCAGCGAAGAAGTGCAGGAGATTATCGAAGAAGGATGTTGCCCTTACCTCCAGATTTTCAAGGGTGGGAAGTTGGTTTTCACCACGACTTGGCGTGACATGGAAACTGGAAACGGCGTGCAGTGGGCCAGTGTGAACGATGGATCTATTTCGTTCAATGTGGACTGCATGTTGCAAGGCGACGTACTTATTCGCTGCAGGCACCTGACTGACTCTGGCGAGAGAGTCTCCATGTTCCGTGGCGCATTCCACACGGGTTACATCCCGCAAGGCATCTTGAGGTAAGCTTTTCCTGCTTGTGGCGTTCTTCTATCTCGAGTGTAGTGCAATGATTATTAACGTGCTCTGAGCTGAATGCAGACTGACGAAGGCGCAGTTGGACGGCGCGTGCGGAGATCCTCGCTTCGACCAGGATTTCTTCGTGGACTTGATTTTCGCTGATGTTGAAACTGACAGTGGAACTCGCACTCAGCCAGGTTTGTGACTAGGCATCACACTTGTTTCTTTTGCTCCATTGAGGATGGTACTCATTTCCGTATGTCGTCCAAACAGACGGATCGGTGGCAGCAAATGGACCGAAGAGTGAAGGCGTCGCATTGACTGAAGAGGACCGTCAAGCGTATGAAGACATGTTGCACCGAGATGAAGCGTTCTGGGTGGATATTGAAGCGAGAAAGGAAAGACTCCAGAAATTGCGTGAAGAGCAAGCTAAGAAGAAGCAGCTGGAAGCTGAAGCTGCTGCTGCCAGAGCTGCGGAAGCCGCCGCCGCTGCTGAAGCTGCTGCGCTTGCCGAGAAGGCAGAACAAGCGAAGAAAGAGGCTCTTAAAGCGCAGAGCTCGTTCAGCATCGTTGGTGGCGACGAGGAATTGAAGTACAAACCAACGAAAATGAACCGAAAAGGAAGCTGGGACGAAGCGAAGGATCTGGAACTGATGAGTGAGCTGGAGTCCATCACGTCCGGCGCATTGGCAAAGGTTGCTGACGGGGATGACCTACTTCTCCACCACGACCTGGAGGAGAAAGCAACAGACAAGAGCAGTCCGACTGCAGACAGTGACGCGATGGCTGGTCTTGCGAAAGAGTTTGAAGACATGAAGAACCTCGAAAAAGAGCTTGGACTCGAGTCTTTCTCGAGCGAGCTGGCGAGTCTCCCTGATAGCAAGTTGGACGCTCGCCTGGATGCTCTGGATGCGGAGCTCCAAGGTCTTGGCTCTCTTTCCCCGACGGCGAAGGACGCGAGTGCAGAAGACGTGATGAACTTTGCCGCAGATGATTTCGACGAGCTTGAAGAGTACCTCAGCGGTCTCTCCACCTCATCCTGATCAGCGGATGACCGTGAGAGTGAGTGAGTGATCTAAAATGCACGAGTGCGGTACGATGCCCAATCGCAAGCATGATATACAAGAAAAGGAAACGCTTGAGAGACAGAAAGAGAATTAACAATCCCCTCATCCTCATGCATGCTGTGCGTTTGTCCAAGCTGCCAAGGAGGGGCTTAAATAAAGTGCCTGTGACATGTGACGACTTGCTGTGCTTAGCAGATCTGACGTCTTGAAAAGACGCGCGGATCTTTTGGGCGACTAGCCAACACGGATTTGCCGCATTTATTGCCCATTGCATTCCAGCTCAAGCGCGTCAGCTACAAGCTGCTCAAGATGGCGGTGTCCCCGTTTGTGGCTACAATGCCAGGTACGCTCGTTTGCGCTCTTCTGGTGAAGCCTTATTCACTCCGTGTGCCCTGACAACCAACCAACTTCCGTGGCTGCTTCTATCAAAACAGTATGGCAGGATCCGTACGTGGAAGTGATCAAGTTCGGCATGAACCACCGCAATGTGGGGTGGCATGCCCAGGGCGACGTCGAGCAGGTTCAGGACCAGCAGATCCACAAGCACGTGTTCAAGATCCGTGGTGCGATCGCGGCATCAAACTACCTACGGGTGCCGAGGTTCGCAGGTGCATATCGAGGTTACCATCCTCTGACATTGAGCTGGAACTCGCTACTCATCACTCTCGTGCTGTGTGGTTCTGGAACAGAGACATGACAAAAGGCACACAGGGACTTGGACTCACAGGACGCTTCGTCTTCATTCAGGTAGACGACACATGGGGCTCACGTCAAGACTGCTACTTGCGATCACCTGTATATAGCAACACCATTAACTGGTCTCTCTTATGTGCTCCCAGTTGCGCTGCATCCAGGATCTCCCGGTCACAATTCATTTGGATCTCGTCACAACCAAGAAAACCGCGCTGAGGTTCACACTCAGCTCCATTTACCAGTCACTCCGAAGCACTGGGACGGTGCTGCGCGTGCCACTGAGGTAGTCAACTACACTATCCACTGATTTAATCGGCGATGTGATAGATAGTACTCGATACCGACACTAACCAAAGCTTTCTTGCGCTTATCATGTGTGGCGAATAGCTTGAGTAACAGGTGGACTGTGCTAGCAGTCGATATGATACAGCTCCTCGAACTCCATACGTTCAACCAGTACTCTCGAGAGCAATTCCACCATCTCAAGGTAAGAGCATCGCCACATGCACATATGTTGTTCTTCAGCAAGGGTTGAAAAGGGGGCTGACTGAAAACAAGGAAAACGGCAAATGTGATGTCCACAGAGCGTGACTTTGTGCGCAGCGATGAATGTGCGCAACGTGTTCACATCCGCTACTCTGTACACCCAACAGGTTCGGTATCCCAGTCTCATTGTTTGTTGTTAGGGACGAGTTTACCATTTACGTCATGACTCGCCATGGCTCATTATCTATGATTTGGTATGCTCACAGACTCTGCCACCATCTCTTCGCTTCCCAGAGGCATCTGGGAAGCAGTACGATTGGCAGATTTTCCCAGCGCCTCAACTGCCTTCCCCAAAGAAGAAAGTAAGCCGACCGAGAAGGTCGTTGAACAACCAGCTGGAGCATCTGCCTAGCGAAGCTGGCGCGACGGACTCGAATTTTGAAAGCGAACGTTCGCCGCTTCCTGCCAAGCAAAGACCAAAGTCACCCACGCAGACGATGTCACCGCGAACAGTGTGTGCGAAGTCGTCTCCAGCGACAAGAGAGCACAACCTGCATCGTGACCGCAACTCCATTCTCGCTCGAGTAAGTGGTTGGTTATGGGCGTTGTACTATTGTCCGCCTTATCATTACTGAGACGCTACTTGATTGTCCTGTAGGCGGATCAAATTGTTCGCGATGCTGGGATTTCTCAGTCGGAAGTAACAAATAATCGTCAGTCAAAATCGTCGATGCAGAGTGCTACTTTACCGGTAAACGGAGCTTTTCAATCAGCGCAGCTGAAGAAGAACGCCGTGGCGTCAGTGACAAGAGCTGAGTGGCCAGATCCCATTCTGAAGTTAAAGCACATCGCCGGCTTTTCGAATGCGTTCCCAAATGCTCTCATGTGGCTCTCCGGCACCACCTCCTGCTGCATCTACTCGAGTTTCTCGACGATCGTTATTCGGGATTTCCAGACGGAGAAATCGTCGACTCCATTCAGCAACAGCAATCCAGACAAGGGGTTTCCTATGGGAAGTGGTGGTGAGAACCAGAGTGTGGCTGCAACAAAAGGCGGGAGCTCCATCAATCCCTCGGGATCAGGTGCGATAGAGTACTTTTTGCGGGGCCACACTGCTGCTGTCTGCGGCATGGCGCTCTCGAGTGATGAATCGCTGCTGGCATCAGTCGAAGAAGGATCAAACAGTGTTCGCATGTGGCATCTTCCGCGTCGAGCGTGCGTGACGGTGCTGAAAGCGCAAGCAAGAGGAGTGCACGCGCTCTGCTTCTCGCTTAAGGAGGAGCAGACGCTGCGACTCTGCGCAGTCGGACGCGATGACTCGTACCGCATGCAGATCTTCGTCTGGGATTGCTCTGCACTACGAGCCAGCATCAACCAAAAGAGAGGCGCAACTGGTGGTGGTAGCAGCGCTGTGCCGATCATCGCGAGACAGACGTGCGATTTCCCAGTCACGACAATCGCGTTCTCGCCCTACGAGCCCGGCCACCTCGTGTCGTGCGGCAAAGAGAACGTCCGCTTCTGGCGCCTTCGCAACAGCCACTTGTCGGGTAGTCCAGTGATCTTGAACGAGTACTCACGCGGTACAGTATTCACCGACCTGGGCTTCGATCCAGTGTATCAGGCGTTCCCGTCGAACATCTCGCGCATGCGACCTCTTTATGTATCATCCAGTCTGGGCACGCTGCTGCTGATCAACTATGACACGCGCGACGTGGTCTGTGTCTACCAGCTGCACGACGCGGCGATCAACTGCTTGTCGGTCAACGAGGGCTTTTGCGTCACGGGCTCCGAGGATCACTTCTTGCGCGTTTGGCCGCTGGACTTTACTGATTTCTTTCTAGAAGCGCAGCACGAAGCTGGCGTCGCCTCGGTTGAAGTATCGCTTGACGGACTTAAAGTTCTCGTTGGAAGTCGCAACGGCGCGATCGGCGTGCTCGACATCTCCGATCAGCGCTATGACACGATCCTGCGCTCACACACCAGCGAGATCACGACCATGGCGTTGACGTCGATCTCCTTGCTGAGCCACGAAGATGGAGGCAATGACGACTGTGGAGCGATCATGAAGAAGGATGAGATTGTGACAACCTCACGAGACGGCACGCTCCGCATCTGGAATGTGGTCTCTGGCCAGCAAGCCTACGAGTTTGACGTTCAAAAGGACCAAGTGGCGTGCTTAGTGGTATCGCCAGTGGAGAACGGCATCATCGCGGTCGGGTTCGCTTCGGGGTGCGTTCGCATCTTTGACATGCGCGACGGGAGCATGACCAGCGTCCTGCGTGAGTTCCAGCAGCACCAGAGCGCGATCCGCTGCATTCAGTACGACCGCGATGGAGAGTTTCTCTACACATCCGCTGCAGGGCAACAGCTATGCATGTACGATGCGCTCCAGCGCGAGTATGCGCCAGTGAAGATGCTGATTGTAGACCTCTTTGCAGAAAGCGGCAAGTTTTGTCTCAGCTCGGACAAGAAATACGTCGCGATGATCAGCGCTGACCAGCAGAGTGTTGTGCTCTTGCATTCGAGAACGCTCTTGCCTTGCTCAACGATCAAGCCATCCCAGCATTCGCACTCGCGAGCCATAGGTGATACAATGATGATCGTTACTACGACTACTGCCTCTGGTAGTGCACACCACAAAGAGCAACTGAAGGAGCTCCTCATCTCGCGAGACGCTTCGGAGCTCCTTGTGCTCTCAAAGACCGATCGACTGTACGTGTTCTCGATGCACGCGATGCAGTTTGTACAAGCGATCCCGTTGCTGGGCCAACAGTCGATCACGGCGTTCACGCTGAGTCCAAACCTGAAGTACATGGTCACGGGTGGTGCAGACGGATCGCTTTGTGTGTGGCGATGGGACGAGAAACAGCGGTTCAGCCGCAAGCAGCAATCATTTCTGGGCCAGTCAGGAGAGATTTTGCGCGTCTGCTTCACGGATGACGGCAAGTTTGTTGTTGCGTCGGGGAATTCGAGCACGATCTTCATTTGGGATTTCCACGGCGAGTCGGGGCCAGCAAAGCTCCCCCTTCCGTCTCCAGCTCTCGCTTCCGAGCATCTGTACAGCGAAGACAAAACAACGACCCATTCTCTTCGTGACAATGATAATGCCGAAAGCACTCACCATAATGGGACTCGCGACAATGGCAACACTGAAAGTTCCTGCAACACCACGGGGTTCATTATTAGCGACCTTGATGGTGCTGATCGCTACGACCCGGAAGAGATGTCGCCGTCGCTGCACATCCCAGTGCCGTCCTCAAAGCCAAAGTTCAGTCTTCAACTTGCAATGGACGCGCTCGTACTGAAGCAGAATGAGAAGCGACAGGACGAGGCTGAAGACTCTCGCATCGAAACGTCGGCTCTAACGATCTCTGCAACAGATCGCGGTTCGCTTAGAATGTCCAGTGTCGTGTTTGGACTCAACCCAGAGCATGTCGCTTGGTCGTACCCAACGGGGTGCCTTGTGTTTGCAGTTGGTGGCGTGTTGGTGGTCGAGAAGGTCAAGTCGGGGCAGCAGAATGTTCATTATGGACAATGTGCGAGAGAAGACGAAGACCACGCTGTCGCTGATAAGGATACCAAGGGAGAAATCGTGCTGATGCGACTATCCCCAAGTCGAGTGCACGTTGCGACGGTGACTTCACAAATGGATTCGATTGTGATGACACGATTAGGCTCGTCGGACAATAGTGCCAAGCCAGCCACTAGAGTGATTCTACTCCCAGCTGGCGTCATTTCGGTCGATGTGATGGAGTTCGTTCATGAAGCCAGCAGCAGCAACAATAGTGATGTGGACGGAGACATAGGGATTCTGTGCCTCAGCTGCACGACAAGCGAGCCGGGGGCGTCGACTTTATTCCTTGCAAGTGCGGCTACATGCACCATCATTTGGTCAAGAACCATTGCTGGTGGTGGCAGGGGGCAATCCGAGGTTCGCGAGATCATCCCGATCGGTCACAAGAAATTTGTCACATTTTCTGGTGACAAGTGTTGTCTGGAGATGCATGAGCTCATGAACGTGAGTCTCCACCCAATGGAAAGCGACAGCGCAGGCAGCAGAGACAGGGTTCTCAGTTCTCAGACCCTGCTAAACGAGTTCCCAAATTCGATTCAGATCGTGTGCGCGAATCCAATCGACGCGCTTGACCGTCGTCGTCGGTATCTGCTGTGCGTCGATGACGAAGCGTTCTGCTTTGTCTACGATCTCGCACGCGAGTGTTCGGTGGCGACCACGCAACTCATGCTGCACAGTGAGGAGAAAACGCGAGCGAAGATCCCAATCGACTTCTTGGAATGGATCATGACTTCCGACAAATCTCAGTGCCTTGTACGAGGTTCCAGAGCGATCTGCACACTGTACATCCACCAATTTCCCGTGAAAACGTCGCGCACAGCTGCGTCAGTGGACTGGCAGCTCGTAGCGCGCGGTGGCCTCCCACTGCTCTACCATGTTGTGCTCGACAGTTTCCCGCGAAGCGTGTCAGTGGATCCACTGCGCGGGCTTGGGATCATCGCAACACAGGATGGCACAGTGAGTCTACTGGTTTTCAAAGACGGAACCGCAAAGCGAGTGCTGAAAAGGGATAGGAGGTCCAATTTTGTCGACGCATCGAAAGCACCCATTTCAGACCGACTGCGGAGTGTGAGTTGGGCTCTAAACGACTCGGTTCTGCTGACGCTTGCTGAGCAGGACAGCACGATCCGCTGCTGGTTACCCGAAGTCTCGCGCGAGGTCGCTCAGTTCCAAGTTCGCGGCGCGAAGTGCACTTCCATGGCAGTCAGTAACTCATCCTCGTCGTCTTCATCATTCGGCTCGGGCTCGATCCTGCTCGCTGGGTACGAAGACGGCACGCTGCGAGTGTTTGATTTGAACAAAATGAAGCTGATCGCGCAGTCGCAGCTTCCAGTTCGGCCCCGATCGGCAACGCGGTCGGTTTGTAAACAGGGAAACAGCGAGAAGAAGAAGAGTCTCAGGACCCTGAAACGCAGACTCCCAGCAAACGGCAACTTGCCTGACACCAACAGAGTCTCGAATGTTGAGCAAATCCACTTTGTCGGGTCCTGTGCAGTAGTGGTTGTTCTCGCTGACCACCGCGTGCTGCTTGTGGACCTCTCGGAAGTGTTGCTCCAGCAGCAGCAGCAGCAACAACAGCCACAGCAACAATCGCAAGGCTCAGTCGCAAACGCGAGTGTCAAGAAACCCAAACCCAGTTTCAGCGACAACGTCCATCACGAGCGAGAAATCGTGTACCGAGAGCTCGTGTTGTCAGGTAAAACCAGCAGTCGAGAGCGAAAGCGTGTTGGTGACGCGTTGGTCCCTGCAGAGATCAAAGTTGGGGATGTGGACACGAAGACCCAAGTTGAACCGAGCTTCTTTGCGGCTCAGGGGTCTAGTGCCCACAGTTCAGCAGCAAAGGCGACTGCACTCACAGTGTACCCCTTCCTCTTGACTACCACCACCAGTGGCGGCCATAATAGCGCTCTCGTGAAGGTGTTTGGGTGGAGTGACATGATGGTTTCGACTGAAGTCGAGCTGTCTGCGACTGATGAATGGTGCACTGGCGTTGGCTCGAGAGCCCTCGCGAGATTCGTGGCGTGTGAACAACCGCTCGTCCTCTACGTCACTGGACAAGACGGCGACGCATCCAGCGGCAACAACAAAAGTCCGACCCAGCAAGCCCGAGTGAACTGGTGCTTTGAGATCCGCGACTACCTGCAGCAATGTGTGCTGCGACGCATCGATCTCGGGTTTGGCAGTGGTGGACCATGTACGAGGAGGATGGAATTGCCGACCTTCATGATGCGATTGAGCGCTGATACTTTCAAACGCCGTCGAAGCAACCAAAATGCCGAGTCAATGCTCATGCTCGTCGCTGATGTGAACGGAGCCATGTTCGGACTGGATCTGGAGCAAAACTGCGCGATTCTGATCGATAGCGAGGCGCTAATCGCGCTTTCGCTTCAATTCTCAAACCAATCGTCTGCTTTCAGCTCTGACAACCGCCTCACGCTCACTTCAGGGAACAGTTCGTCCTACGGTTTGCAATTAGGCAATGATCCTTGGCAGTCGGAGTGCCTTGTGATCGCCAACATCAGCTTTGAACCAGTTTCAAGCCTCGAGTGTCCAAAGAGCCATTGATTGTGAGACTAGAAGGAGAGAGAGAGAGAGAGAGAGACGAGTGATACTGTTGAGCAAATGCGATTTGTACATTCATGATAGACTGCCGGTCGCTAAGGCTAGTTTTTGTGTTTGCGTGGAGTCATTCGTTCGTTCTTTGATGACCAACGAAACGCTGGTCAGAGGTCGTTTAGAGTTCGCCGCAGTCCTCGATGACGACATGAACGCTATAGAAAAACAACCGCACCACCCAGTAACAAGCATGCAATGCACCAGTGTCAGCAAATTCGAACATACCGAAAATGAAAGCCTGAAGAGAGAGTAAGAGCGAATAACATACCGAGGAGCGCCGGAGGAGCTACCCTGCGCCTCCATCTGCTCAAGCACGTCGTGGCCTTCGGTCACCTAGAGAAATAGGAAACAAATAGACTGTTAGATGCAATCGCACTGACAGACACAAGCTTATTTGCGCAGTCCTTTGCTTGCCGTATGTGCTTTACGTACCGTTCCAAAGACGACGTGCGCCTTGTCGAGCCATGGGCAGTCCACGGTGGTGAGGAAGAACTGCGAGCCGTTGGTGTTTGGACCGGCGTTCGCCATCGAGAGCACGCCCGCGCCTTCGTGCTTGAGCTCGAACTTCTCGTCCGGGAACTTCTCGCCGTAAATACTCTCACCGCCCGTGCCGTTGCCGCGCTGCCAATGAGCAAAAAGAAGGTCAAAGAACGAAATGCATTTAGTTTGCGCTCGTGCTCAACAGCGCAATGCGGTGGTTGGTATGCGATGAACGCGCAGCATATGAACATACAGTGAAGTCGCCGCCCTGGCACATGAAGTTTGGGATGATGCGGTGGAACTTGGAGCCCTTGTAGTGAAGAGGCTATCAAAGACCAAACAGAAAGTACGATACGCGCGTTAGTAATGCACACACACACAGGGCCAACGGCAACACACATCCGCTAACGACACCAGTGGTCACATGAGCAAACGAGAGCAATCACAAGCATTCATAAATCGTACCTTGCCCGACTTGCCAACGCCGGCCTCACCCGTGCAGAGCTGGCGGAAGTTCTCGGCGGTCTTTGGCACCACGTCGGCGCGTAGCTCGAACACGATGCGGCCGCTCGGCTTGCCGCCGATCGAGATGTCGAAGAACACGGACGGGTTCTCTTCGCGCTTGGAGCTGAAGAGAGCAGCGAGGCCTGAGGACGCGGCTGGCGAGAGCTGCTTGCGCGCCACAAAGGCGGCGGGCGCGCGCATCTTGAGCATGGTGGCGAGCATTCTGGCTGGGGTTGCGCTGGTGATGTCGAGGGCCGATTGGATTGGGATCTTTTCGAAAGTGCTGAGTCTGTGTGGTTGAGGCCGCTTTGGTTTCGAAAAACGACGATTTCGACATATTGAAGATTTGGGTGATGACATTTTCGACAGCTCGATTAGGCTGTTTAGCTGAT